>JAVHMZ010032031.1:0-32693 GCA_034782995.1 Amazona versicolor | reverse complement strand
ATCGATGCGCAAGTGCAGCCGGAACTCCGCTCGCGAGGTAAACATCCGGTACGGCTCATCTGCTCCCTTGGTAATCAGGTCATCAATCAGAATTCCCGCATACCCTTCCGAACGGGGAATGATGACCGGCTCCTGCCCTCCTAACATGCAAGCGGCATTTAACCCGGCCATCAATCCCTGACAGGCAGCTTCCTCATAGCCTGAGGTTCCGTTAATTTGCCCAGCCAAATACAGCCCTCGAATCGCCTTTACTGCCAAGCTGTGATCCAGTTGGCGAGGATCCACCGCGTCGTATTCAATCGCATACCCCGGGCGTACCATTTCCGCATGTTTCAGCCCTGGAACTGACGCTATCGCGGCTGCCTGTACGTCTACCGGCATACTGGTTGACATGCCGTTCAAATACACTTCATGCGTGTCCAAGCCCTCCGGCTCCAGAAAGATCTGGTGCCGCAGCTTATCAGGAAACTTTACAAATTTATCCTCAATGGACGGACAGTAGCGCGGCCCTACGCCTTCGATCTGCCCGCTGTATAGAGGAGATCGCGCTACGCTCTCCCGCAGCAAAGAATGAGTCGCCTCCTTTGTGTATCCTATGTAACAATCAATCTGCTCGCGATTTATTTTTTCGGTCAAGAAGGAGAAGGGTGTCGGCACTGCGTCTCCGGGCTGCTTCTCAAACTGTGCCCAGTCAATTGTTCGCCCATCCAGCCTTGGCGGCGTTCCGGTCTTCAGCCGCGTCCAGTTTAAGCCTAGGTTTCGCAGCTGTTCCCCTAAGGTGATCGCCGGGCTCTCTCCGTTCCGGCCGCAGCCGTATTTCTGCTCACCGACATGAGCTAAGCCGTTGAGAAATGTACCGGTTGTCACCACAACTGCGGGCGCCAGCAGGTCCCGCCCATCCTTCAGCCGTACCCCGCTCATTCGCTCTGTTCCGGCGCTTCCGAGTTCGTTCGGTAAAAATAACAGTTCGCCGACTTCGGCCTGCAAGATCCGCAAGTTCGTCTCGCCTTCCAGCCACTCGCGCATCCGAATTCGATACTGTTTTTTGTCGCACTGTGCTCGCGGCGACCAGACTGCCGGCCCGCGGCTGGTATTAAGCAGCCGAAATTGAATGCCCACAGCGTCGGTCAACTCGCCCATGATGCCGCCCAGTGCATCAATCTCGCGCACCAGGTGGCCCTTTGCGATGCCGCCGATCGCCGGATTGCACGACATCTGCGCAATCAGGTCGATGTTCATTGTGACCATAGCTGTGTCAAGGCCCAGCCGCGCACTCGCGCGCGCCGCCTCGCAGCCTGCATGACCGCCTCCGATCACGATTACGTCGTACTTGCTTTGCATCGCCAACTCATTCGTTATTCTAGCTTTGAAAATGCGTATCCTGGTGGTCGGCAGCGGCGGCCGCGAACACGCCTTAGTTTGGAGGCTTGCTCAATCGCCCGGCGTAAAAAGCCTGATCGCCTCTCCCGGCAACCCGGGTCTGGAAAGCCACGCCGTCTGTTTCCCCGCTCCGCTCGACACCAAAGGCTATGCCGACCTGGCTGAGGCCGAGCAAATCGACTTAACCGTGGTCGGCCCGGAAGCCCCGCTCGTCGCTGGCATCGTTGATGAATTTCGCAGCCGCGGCCTGAAAATCATCGGCCCTACCCGCGCCGCCGCCCAGCTCGAGGGATCCAAAATTTTCGCAAAGCAGTTCTTCGAACGCGCTGCCATCCCAACTGCCCGCACCTCGTCCAAACTGTCCGATTTCCCATTCCCGGTTGTTATAAAGGCCGATGGCCTCGCCGCCGGCAAAGGCGTTATCATCGCGGACGACCAAGCCGGAGCCGAAGCGGCCATTGCGCGGCTCGGGCCCGCAGTCCTAATAGAAGAGTTTCTCGAAGGCGAAGAGGTCAGCTTCATCGGTCTGAGCAACGGCCGAAGTGTTCTGCCGTTCGCGCCCACGCAAGACCACAAACGCGCCTTCGACAATGACGAGGGTCCCAACACCGGCGGAATGGGCGCTTATCTGGACGGCAACATATTAACCGCCGCTCAGGAAAGCGACATCATGGAGCGCATCATGCTCCCGGCTGTCGCCCAAATGAATAGAGAAGGAACGCCTTTTACCGGCTTCTTGTACGCCGGCCTTATGATGACGGCCCGTGGTCCGCGGGTCTTGGAATTCAACGTTCGCCTAGGCGATCCCGAAACCCAGGTTCTGATGCACTCCTTCGAGGGCGACTTAGCCGAAATCCTGGCGAGCGTCGCAGGCGGCGAATCAAACGTGCCGATTCCGCGGCCACAAAACACCTCCGTCTGCGTAGTTATGGCGGCACAAAACTATCCCGATTCTCCAACTCTCGGCGACCCAATTCATGGATTCGCTGAAGCGGAAGCTCTCGGCGCAACCGTTTTTCAGGCCGGAACCAAGCGCGCCGGCGACCACATAGTGACGAATGGAGGCCGGGTTTTGGGCGTCACGGCATCCGGTCACAAACTTCCAGCGGCTATTTCGAGCGCTTATCGTGCCATCGAGAAAATCCATTTCCGGGGCATGCACTATCGGCACGACATCGCTCGAAAAGGCCTGAACCGCTGCTAAACTGCAGATTGCGGGGACGTAGCTCAGTTGGATAGAGCGGCCGCCTCCTAAGCGGCAGGTCGGCAGTTCGAATCTGCCCGCCCCCACTTACTCTTTTCCGGGTAGCGCTATCGCTATACTGGACCTCAGCTTAATTTCGACGAGGGGATTATCGATGTCTCGGGTCCACGCCCTGTTTGCGTCCGTACTACTTCTGACCGGTTCCGTCTCTGCGCTCGCGCAAACTCAAGCGCCACCGCAGGCCGGCGGCGAAGCCAATCTAGTCTTGCCCGATTTGGGCCAAGCCAGCTTCTTCGGCGGCTCGATAAACGGCCGGTCTCTGCTTGAATTTGGCCTGATCATCGTCGCCTTTGGCCTACTCTTCGGCCTGGTCATCTACCGCCAGCTTAAAGCGTCTCCGGTGCATCGCTCGATGCTTGAAATCTCGGAGCTGATCTACGAGACCTGCAAAACTTATCTCGTTACTCAAATCAAATTCCTGGTTATCCTCGAGATATTCATCGGCGTCATTATCGTCTTCTATTTCGGCTTTCTACAGCATTTCGACTTCATGAAAGTGCTGATCATCCTCATGTTCAGCGTGGTCGGAATTTGCGGCAGCTCCGGCGTTGCCTGGTTCGGTATCCGCGTTAATACCTTCGCGAACTCCCGCACCGCTTTCGCCAGCTTAACCGGCAAACCGTTTCCTTGTTACGAGATTCCGTTAAAGGCCGGCATGAGCATCGGGATGTTGCTAATCAGCGTCGAGCTCGTGATCATGCTGTTCATTCTGCTATTCATTCCGCGCGATTACGCCGGCCCGTGCTTTATAGGATTCGCGATCGGCGAGTCGCTCGGCGCGGCTGCATTGCGCGTTGCCGGTGGAATTTTTACCAAAATCGCCGATATTGGCGCCGACTTGATGAAAATCGTGTTCGGCATTAAAGAAGACGACGCGCGAAACCCTGGCGTCATTGCCGACTGCACGGGAGACAACGCGGGCGATTCGGTCGGTCCGAGCGCGGACGGTTTCGAAACCTATGGCGTCACGGGCGTTGCGCTAATTTCCTTCATTATCCTGGCGGTCAGCAGCCCTCTGGTACAGAGTCAACTGTTGGTCTGGATTTTCGCCATGCGCGTCATGATGGTCGTTTCATCCGGGCTCTCTTATTTGATCAATGCCGCGTTCGCGAAGAGCCGTTTCGGCAATTCGAGTCACATGAACTTCGAGACGCCGCTCACCACACTGGTCTGGCTCACCTCGTTGGTTTCGATCGCCGCCACTTACATCGTTTCGTATGCCATGATCCCGGACCTCGGTGGCGACAGTAGCCTCTGGTGGAAGCTCTCGACCGTCATTACCTGCGGAACGCTGGCTGGCGCCGTCATTCCCGAACTCGTCAAGGTCTTCACATCGACTGAGAGTAGCCACGTAAGGGAGATCGTCGTATCCTCGCGCGAAGGCGGCGCGTCGCTGAACATTCTTTCCGGATTTGTTGCTGGCAACATGAGCGCGTACTGGCTCGGCCTGGCAATACTTTCGCTGATGGGCATCGCCTACGGCGTAAGCACTATGGGCCTCGACAACCTGATGGCCGCGCCTTCTGTCTTTGCCTTCGGCTTAGTCGCTTTCGGGTTCCTTGGCATGGGACCGGTGACTATTGCGGTCGATTCGTACGGGCCTGTGACGGATAATGCGCAGTCGGTCTACGAGCTCTCAACCATCGAGCAGATTCCAGGCGTCGAGAGCGAGATCAAGAATCAGTTCGGGTTCGATACGAATTTCGAGCGCGCTAAAGAAAACCTGGAGGAGAACGATGGAGCAGGGAACACCTTCAAGGCAACCGCGAAACCCGTGCTGATCGGCACCGCCGTAGTTGGCGCGACGACCATGATCTTCTCGATCGTGGTTGCGCTCACGAATGGATTGAAGCCGGATCTGATTACTAATCTCTCTATACTTCACCCGCCTTTCCTGCTTGGTTTAATTGCGGGCGGCTCTGTCATTTACTGGTTCACAGGTGCATCGACGCAAGCTGTCACTACGGGCGCTTATCGTGCGGTTGAGTTCATCAAGGCCAACATCCGGCTTGAGGGCGTAACGAAGGCGTCCGTCACTGATAGTAAGAAAGTCGTGGAGATTTGTACGCGCTACGCTCAGCGCGGCATGTTTAATATTTTTCTCACGGTGTTTTTCGTCACGCTCGGATTCGCCTTCGTTGAGCCGTACTTTTTCATTGGCTACCTGATCTCGATTGCGCTGTTCGGCTTGTATCAAGCGATTTTCATGGCGAATGCGGGAGGCGCATGGGACAACGCGAAGAAGATCGTCGAGACCGAACTGAAGCAGAAGGGAACTGAACTGCACGCCGCGACGGTTGTGGGCGA
The DNA here is from genome assembly GCA_034782995.1 of Amazona versicolor. Classification (NCBI taxonomy): domain Eukaryota; kingdom Metazoa; phylum Chordata; class Aves; order Psittaciformes; family Psittacidae; genus Amazona; species Amazona versicolor. Next base: position 27,742 of record JAVHMZ010032031.1, on the reverse strand, counting down.
CACGGTCGGCGACCCATTCAAAGACACTTCCTCGGTCGCGCTCAACCCGATTATCAAGTTCACCACGTTGTTCGGATTGCTCGCTGTCGAGCTTGCGGTCTCGCTGGCAGCAGATCGCGGGCCCGGCATGTGTCACGTGCTCGCAGCGCTATTCCTGCTGGCTTCGATGTATTTCGTTTGGCGTTCGTTCTATCGCATGCGCATCGGCGGTGGATCGACCGAGGATTCCGTAGAGAAGCAGGACACCAGCACCGCAGTTCCTGTCCGGTAAGAGCTTACCCTTGACGTCTAGGCTAGGCGTCAAGGGTAGCGGTTTCTAGCTGTACGTGTTAGGATGCGCTATGTCCCGCCTGGCTGTGATTCGCTCCAGCACAATTCTATTCATCCTGTCTCTGTCGTCTCTATCTCAAACAGCCACTCCGCAAAGGTCGCCGGATGTGCAGAAGAGATTGACAGCCATGCTCAATACGTCAAATGGCGCGTGGACTGATGCGCAGCTTTCGATGATGGCTAAGTTGCGCGATGCCGCCATGAGCGATGCATTCGCGCTCGCCGAGCTGCGTCATCTCACCGATAACATCGGGCCGCGGATTAGCGGTTCGCCGCAGGCACAGAAGGCCGTCGAGTGGGTGGCAGAAGAGATGCGCCGTCTGGGAGCACAGGTCACACTCGAAAAAACCTCCGTTCCGCATTGGGTGCGCGGCGTCGAGACCGGCGCACTCACTAACTGGCCCGGCCAGGCACCGGGCACTACGCAGAAGATCGTTTTAACCGCACTTGGCGGCAGCGTTGCTACTCAACCAGACGGTTTGGAAACCGAAGTCGTTGTGGTTCGCTCGTTCGATGAACTGAAAGGTCTTCCAGCCGGCACGGTAAATGGGAAGATCCTGCTTTTCAACGAGAAGTTCGACAAGGAGTTGGCCGCGCAAGGAAAAGGCGGAGCAGCCTATGGCCAGGCCGTCCTGTATCGCGGCGCCGGTCCGTCCATCGCCGCTTCTGCAGGTGCTGCTGCCGTTTTGGTTCGCTCGGTTGGAGGCGCTGATTTCCGCCTGCCGCACACCGGCGGTACGTTTTACGCGCCTGACGTCCCGAAGATCCCGGCTGCCGCCGTCACTGCTGAAGATGCGGATCTGTTGGACAATCTGGCTCATCAGGGCCTTGTGCGTATGCGGCTGGTTTTGACTCCGCAATCGCTGCCGCGTGTCGACAGCTACAACGTAATCGCCGACTGGAAAGGCACAGAACATCCCGAAGAAGTTGTCATCGTATCGGGCCATCTTGATTCGTGGGACTTGGGCACGGGCGCGATCGACGATGGCGCAGGAGTTGTCGTCGCCATGCAGACGATTCAGTTGATGAAGCAGTTAGATCTTCATCCCAAGCGCACCGTGCGTTTTGTCGCATGGATGGACGAGGAGCAAGGTTCAGACGGCGCGCAGACTTATGTCAAGGAGCACGCGGCGGACATCGCGCACCACATTGGCGCGCTGGAATCGGACCTCGGCGCAGGCCATCCGACCGGCATCACGTTCACCGGAAATGCTGACCTGACAGACTGGCTGAAGCCCATCGCGCACGTGCTCAGTCCCATCGGTGCAGCAGTCATCGAGCGCGGCCCCGACGCCGGTGAAGACATCAGCTTCATCAATGCCAAAGGGGTTCCCGGCTTCTCTCCTACTCAGGACAGCCGATTCTATTTCAATTACCATCACACTGCCGCCGACACATTCGACAAAGTAAATCCGCGCGAGCTCGATGAAAACGCCGCAGTAATGGCCGTCGTCGCATACGCAGTCGCCGATTCGGCCGAGCCCACCCCGCATTGAGATGGATCCGGTCTTCTTTGCAACACCTCAGCAGTTCAGATCCTGGTTCAAAAAGCATCACGATCGTGAGCAGGAACTCTGGGTCGGCTTCTACAAGCGCGGCTCTGGCCTTCCCAGCATCACCTGGCCGGAAGCGGTCGATCAGGCTTTATGCTTTGGCTGGATCGACGGTGTGCGCAAGAACCTTGATGAGCAGAGCTACGTAATTCGATTTACGCCGCGCAAGTCCAAAAGCATCTGGAGCGCCGTTAACATCAAGCGCGTTGCGGAACTCGAATCCTCGGGGCAGATGCACCCAGCCGGGCAGTCTGCTTTCAGCAGACGCTCGGACGATCGCTCGGCCATCTATGCCTATGAGCAGCGTAAAGAGGCCGAACTCGATCAGGCCTCGAAACTGTCGTTTCAGGCCAACCAAACGGCGTGGAAGTTCTTTGCAGCACAGCCGCCCTGGTATCGTCGCACCGCGACTTACTGGGTGATCAGCGCGAAGCGGGAAGAAACACGGGCCAAGCGCCTGCAGACGTTAATTGCTGATTCAGCCGCGGGCCGGCGCATCGCGCAACTGACCATCACGAAAAAAGAGTCGATTAAGGCCGCGCCGAATCCGCCACGCGCGAAGAAGACTCGCTAGTCCCGTTCCTGATCAGCACCACATCGCGCAGATCTTTACCTCGTGCAAAAGCTAAATGCTGCCCGTCCGGCGACCAGGCAAAGTCAAATAACTGTTCAGTCTTAAAGTGCGTGAGTTGCTGCGGAGATCCTCCGTTGAGCGGCTGACGCCAGATGTTGCCTACGCCGCCCGAAGAAACGATGTAATCGAGTGCAGTGCCTCCTGGCGCCCAATACACAGCATCGCCGGAAGCGTGCGGGACTCTCTTGAAGACTCGCACTGGCGGCCCACCGGCCGAGGCAAATAGCGCAATGTTGCTCTCTGAATAGCGCGGATCTTCTCCTGGAAAGTACGCGGCCACTATGGACTTCCCGTCGGGCGACATTTGCGGGAACGAAGTAGGCGCGTCGGTTAACTGTACTGGCTTCCCTCCATTGATGGAAATCGACTGCAAGGTTGGTTTGCCGCCTATTGCGGGCGACCAGTTCTCGAAAGAAGCGTAAAGCACGTGCGCACCGCCGCCCGAGATGCTTGGATGTACATCACGCGCGCCGGTGGTTAACTCTTGCCGGTTTGTACCATCGTGGTTCATCCGCCAGATCCGTCCGCGTACTGCATAGACAACGTACTTGCCGTTTGGCGTGTAAACCGGATTCTGCTCCCCTTGCGCTTCTCCGGTCAATTGCGACACGCGGCCGGATTCGGCATCGATACTAAATGACGCTCCTCTATCACCGGCAAGAGCGGCGAAAACAAGTTTCTTGTTGTCGGGCGACCAGCTCATGCCTTCAAAGCGCTCGATGCTCTCCGCTGAAATCGGAGCCGCATCGTCGGGCTGGCGGGCTGAACCGACCCACAATCCGACGGATTCGTCGAGCTGAACCGTAGCCAACATTTGGCCGTCGGCCGTGAGACTGAGCGGCCCGTAACGATTGAGATCGTTCGTCACGCGCGCAACGACGCCGCTGGAAGAGGAGACGCTCCAGACTTGAAGCACTTTTGCCGAGTCGTCGCTAGCGGAGATGATCAGATCATTTCCATTCGAGCCTCGAACCATCGATCCGGCCCAAGGCCAGGATCGCGAGCTAACCTCCGACTCGCGGCCGTTTGTAAGCGCCACGCGGACTATACGGAAGGCCTCATGGTTGTAATTGGCGGCAGTTCCGGCAAAGCAGAAAAGCGACTGACCGTCTGCTGCCCACGCCAAGCCCGTAGGTGAGAAGTACTGCGGCCGGGTACGCGTCTTCACTGTCCTTAGATTGCCGCCATCAGCATCAGCCACCACCAAACTGGCTTGCCACTTCGAAGGATTCATCCGGATAAAGGCAAGTTTGGTCCCGTCCGGTGAGAAGCTAATCGGTCCGGTGATACCAAGAAGAATCGTCACCGAGCTGCCACCCAGGAGTGGCATGCGATACAGATTCCGCTCGCCTCCGCCGACCGTGTGCCCGTAATACAAATAGTTCCCGTCGGGAGAAAACGTCAGGCTAAAGTGATCGCCAGGTTCCGCAGCCAGTCGTTGCACATCGCTTCGTGTGTACACCTGCCGGAGCCAAATGCTTTGCCCTTCCGTCTCATCCAACACGTAGGCGACGTACTTCCCGTCTGGGGAGATCGCTACATCTTCGACAGCGCCCCTCGACGTCAAACGTGTCATGCGCATGGACGTAAAAGGCTGCGTTCCGCCCTTCAGGCCGGTTCGCCATCGGTATAAACCCCAGCCCGCCGCGATGGCCAGAATCACGGCCGCGGCGATCCAGGCGATTCTCGTCTTTGTATCGGGTAGAGAGGCACTCGTTAGAGACTGTGGCGCGAAAACAGGCAGGGGAGACTCTTCGACTGGGTCTTCATCCGGTTTAGCTGGCTCACGCGGAGCCTCGACAATTCCACTTGTCACAGGCTTGTGGCCGTTGCCGGCGCTTACAGCAGCAGTAGCCCGCAAAGGTCGTTGCACCATCGTGACCGCGGGACGAAATCGGTACCCTTTGCGAGGGACGGTCTCAATGTACGGCTCTCCTGTTTCCATTTCTCCAAGCACTCGCCGTATCTGGGAAATGCTAACCGACAAACTTCCGTCCTCGACGAAACTATCCGGCCAAACCGCTTTCAGTAGTTCGTCGCGCGTTACCAGCCGCCCGCTGCTTTGAGCCAGGCAGACCAGAGTGTCGAAAGCTTTGGGAGGTAGAAGGAGGGAAACGCCGTTGCGCGATAGCTGATACTCACCAGGGTCCAAACGAAACGGGCCGAACTCTACATACTGCATTTGTCAGCGTTTTTAGAAGATCGTAAGAAGTTCAAAAGACACTCTTAAGCCTTTCCGAAGGACTCTCCGCCGGATTGACTGATACATAGAAGACTGTCGAGCATTGACGATTTTATATCAGTGGATGTCCGACCGTCTTGTTGATTCTTTTACTCGGAGAGAACTCGAACTATGAATAAAAACGCGATAAAAACTGCTTGGTTGGGAGCGCTTGCTGCGCTACTTATCCCCACTTTGGGACAAGCCGCCTCTACTTACAATTTCCGGACCATTAATAACAATGGCGATCCCGCTTTCAATCAACTGTTGGGGATTAACAATGCAGGCACAATAGCCGGCTACTTCGGCGATGGAGGCACTGTGCCGAACAACGGCTATCTCGTTACGCCGCCGTACGGCCAAGGAAATTTCGCCGCTGAAAACTTCCCCGGCGCCGCACAGACGCAAGCTATTGGCATTAACAAGTCCGGGACCACCGTTGGCTTCTATGCGGACTTGGCCGGAGACAACTTTGGATTCTCGAACATGGGTGGGACCTTCACAACCGCGAGAATTCCTGCGACACCAGGTACCACCGTCAATCAGCTTCTCGGCGTAAACGACAATAACATCTCCGCCGGGTTTTACGTCGACTCGGCGGGCACTGCCCATGGCTTTCTGTACAATCTGTCGAACGCCAATATCCAAATGATCACCCCGACCGGCTCCTTCGGCAGCACGGCGGCAGGCGTGAACAACGCGGGTGACGTGGCGGGCTTCTTCACTGACGCCGCCGGGAACACCGAAGGCTACTACTACAACGGAACCAAATTCACAGAATTCCAAACCCCTGGTTCTACCAATACGATGTTCTTTGGCTTGAACAACAACGGGATAGTCGTCGGCAGCTACGCTGACGCGAACGGTGTCAATCACGGCATCGTGTACAACGTCAACAGCGGCACATGGATGACGGTGGACGATCCGATGAATTCAGCGAACGCGGCCTTCGGTGTATCCGGCACCTTCATCAACGGCATCAACGACGCCGGCTCGCTGGTCGGCTTCTATTCCGATGGAACGAACGTCAACGGATTCCTTGGAACCGTCACCCCGGAGCCGTCCTCCCTCGGCTTGGTGGGATTGGCGGCGGCTTTGGGTGCAGGACTCTTGCGCCGTAGAGGACAGCAAAGAGCGTAAACGAGCGACTTATCGAACTGACTACGAACTACCCATTTCGTGGATCCGGTTATCCGAAGAGAGGCCAAGGAATGAGCGACAACTTCACGAGAACCGCATTCGCGGCCCTACTGGCTGGCCTGTTAATCCCAACAACAGGCCAAGCCGCTTCGGCTTATACTTTTCGGACCATAAACAACAATGGTGACCCGGTTTTTAACCAGCTATTGGGAATCAACAACGCGGGTATCATCGCCGGTTATTTCGGAGATGGCAACGCGGTACCCAACAACGGATACGTGGTCGCTCCCCCTTACGGCCGAGGGAACTTCACCGCAGAGAATTTTCCCGGCGCAGCTCAGACGCAGGTGATCGGAATAAGCGACAACGGAACCACTGCTGGGTTTTTTGTCGATCAGGGTGGCTTTGACAACTTCGGGTTTATAAGAATGGGCTCCACTTTTATCAAGGTCAGCAATCCAAATGCGCTCGCAGCACCGTTTGTGACCCAGTTGCTGGGAGTAAATGATTTAGGCGACGCTGTCGGCTTCTATGTCGGTGTAAATAATGCGCAGAGCTTTGGTTATATCAACGGTTCCTTCGTGCCGATCGGTCCTCCAGGGGCCGTGACCAGCGTTGCTACAGGGTTGGACGGTGGAACTTCGATCTGCGGTTATTTGACTCTCAGTAACGGCAATACAGAAGGGTATTACTTAAAGAGCGGCTCTTTTACTGAATTCGAGGTGCCCGGTTCGACGAATACCATGTTCTTCGGTCTGAACGGCAGAGGCCTTGTGGTAGGAAGTTATGTCGATGCAAACGGCTTGACGAACGGGCTTATTTACGACGCGAACACCGGTACTTATAGGACTGTCAACGATCCGCTCGCTTCCCCTATCTCAGCTTTTGGCGTGAATGGCACTTTTATCAATGGCATCAACAACGCTGGTTCGTTAGTCGGCTTTTACTCCGACGGAACCAAAGTCAATGGATTCCTGGCAACTGCCACTCCGGAGCCGTCTTCGATTGGTCTCGTCGGCTTAGCAGCCGCTCTCGGAACCGGGTTTTTCTACCGAAGGAAGCAGCGCCAAACTTCTTAGTACACAAGACACGTATAGCTTTGCGAGCTGCTTGGCTGCTTGAAAGACGCGGCGAAGCAGCTCTTTCTATCTGAACGTCAGGCTGCGGGTATAAAGTAGCGCAGAATGTAGAACACTATGGCCGCCGTTAAAGCCGCCGCTGGGATCGTCAACGCCCAGGCGACAACGATGTTTCCCGCTACGTTCCATCTCACAGCTCTCACTCGTTGAATCGACCCGACGCCCGCAATTGAGCCCGCGACGGCGTGAGTAGTCGACACCGGTAGCCCCAGCCAAGTGGCGAACAAAATCGAGATCGCCGCTCCCGCCTCCGCACAAAAACCGCTTCTTGGCTTGAGCCGCGTGAGTCTCGTGCCGAGCGTACGCACCACGCGCCAACCACCGCTAACCGTGCCCAAGCCCATGGCCGGGGCTCATGAAAGTTATAGCAGGTGTTTGAAACGAAATTGCAACATTCTGCCGGGCGTCGACTAGCTGATTGCTGCGACGCGAAAGCGTTCCGGCGAAAGAAATTGGATGGGTTGGGCCGTTTTGCCAGAGACGACTAGGTCAGCCAGGATCTCGCCGATCACGGGAGTGAATTTGAAACCATGGCCCGAAAAACCGGCAGCGATGGTTACCTGCGGGAACTCCGGATGAGTCGAAACCACGAAGTGTTCATCCGGGGTGAGCGTATACATGCAGGTTTTTGCCCTCACCAGTAAACCGTCGAGCGCCGGAATGAACTGCCGCAGATGAGCTCTCAACTCCTGCTCGTCAGCATCCGCAGGGTGCCCGTCGATCTCCCGGGGCATGCAAACGGTTCCGCCGCTATGCATGGCTGCTTTGACTCCGCCTTCCGGTCCGTCCAAGGCAGGGAATCCATAGAATACGTCGTGGCCGTTCACGTCCCAAATATAAACAGGAAAGCGCTCCGGCAAAAATGCTTCTGGCGCGGCAAGGGGTTTGATCCAGCACATGGCGTGAGCGCGAATAGAAAACGGAACATCAAGCGCCGCCAATAACTCGGGCGCCCACGCGCCTGGGCAGATGACCAAACGCTCGGCTTCGTAAACGCCATGTCCGGTCGTCACACGCGCAAAATCTCCGGACGGCCTGGCCTCCCAATTCAGCACCTGCTCGCGAAAGTGAAGCTTGGCCCCATGCTTGGCAGCCAAATCCAGGTGAGCCTCGACAGCCGCCTCCGGACGTACGAATCCTGCTTGTACTTCATAAACCGCGGTCTCGTCCGGCCTCGGATTGAGCACTGGAAATCTTTGCCGCAGCTAAGCCGCGGTCAGAGTTTCATAAGACAGGTTGTGTTGCTGTGCACTCGTGATCGTTCCCTGAACAACAGAGCTTCCCGGCGGACCAATCATCAGCCCGCCAGTGAGCTGCATCAGACTCGCGCCCGTGTCGCGCTCCAGCTTTTCCCAGAGTTCGTACGCACGCAGGACAAGCGGAACGTACGCTGGGTTTTCGTGATACGCCTGGCGGATGATGCGCGAACTGCCGTGAGAAGATCCGAGGTCGTGCGGCGAGGTGAACTGCTCAATCCCAAGGACGTGTTTTCCCCGCGCGGCGAGGTGATAAGCTGCGGAGCTTCCCATACCGCCCAAACCGATGACGATCACGTCAAACATGCGCTCTTTGATTTCCCTTCCGCCCGATGAACGGCCACACCATTCCACTCAGCAGCGCCAACAAAGAGGCAGACCCAAAGGCGAACGGCCATCCAAACTTCGCGATTAGTACCGGGATCAGCGCGGTTGACACGATTCCGCCGAGATTGCCCGCTGTATTCATAATGCCCCCGGCCGCTCCGGCGTAAACTCCGCCTAGCTCGATCGAGCTTGACCAAAAGACATTCTCGGTGCTCATTTGGGAGGCTACGCTGATGGAGAGTGCAGCTACCGCAGTATACGGATTGTTCAAACGAACCGTGAGCAGTAGAAAGATCGCGGATGAGAACATTCCGATTGCAGCCAGGTTCCGCCGCCCGAAGTTATAGCCTCGTCGCGCGGTCAACCGATCGCTTATGAAGCCTTGTAGCGGAACTAGAATCGTCGCTAGCAAGAACGGAAGGCCGGTGTAAATGCCTCCGCTCAGCAGCGTGAAATGCCGCTGCTCGACTAAATATAAATACGACCAGAACACGAACACGTATAGCACGTAGCTTTCGAGAAAATAGCTGAGGCACAGCAGAGCGACTGCCCGGCTGCGCAGTAGTCCGAGCCATGCTGTCCAGTGACGTCCGGGACTCCCTGCGGCAGATGCGTTCGGCGCGACTTTTACTGAACGTACTTCACGTGACGCGAGGAACCAGCCTGCGGCGAGCAAAAACGCGAGCAGCGCGGTTACATAGAAAGATTCCCTCCAGCCAATGCTGACCATCAGGCGCGAAATGATTGGCGGGGTAACAGCTGCGCCGACATTTGAACCCGTAATCACGATCGCATAAGCAAATGCATGGCGATTCGCGGGCATGGTGCTCGCAATCGCACGTGCCGCTACCGGATAACCCGCTGCTTCGCCCAACCCCAACAGAAAACGCAAAGCCCACAGCGCCACGAACGATCCGAAACCAGCGGGTATCATCAAGCCCGGAAAGCATCCGGTCAGCAGCGTCGCGACACCCCACGAAAACGCGGCAACGGTGAGCACGGCGCGCGCACCATATCGATCGCTGACCAGGCCCCAGGGGATTTGAAAGCAGGTGTAGCCGATGAGAAATCCTGTGAATAGCTGGCCGAGCTGAATCTTGTTGATGCCGAGTTCCGGCATCATGAACGCGGCCGCAATCGAGATGTTCATGCGCAGCACATAGCCGACCAGGCTGAAACATCCCAACAGAAGAAGAATTTTCTTCGGTGCGGCAGACGTGGAGGAAGTCATCCGGATGGAACTACCCTAGCGGACTAGATGAAACTCCGTTTGCCGCGACAACACCCACGCGGCACGCCCGCTGGCATCCACTGCCGCGTCTTCCTCCAGACCCATTTGCACTTCCTGACCATTCCATTCAGGGACCGGTGTCCACGCCGATAGCTCGATCGAAAACCACGATGTGGGTATGACTTTCACATCGCCGCGTCCGGGAACTCCCTGCTGGCGGTCCCACAATCCAATCAACGGGCCTGCCGCATGCCCGTGGTCGCCAATGGGATGGCTGTAAATGGTTCCTTTGATGCCAGCTGCGCGCATGGCCGACAGCGAGTCGCCAAGAATCTCATTTCCCGTCTTGCCGGGCCGCAGCCGTTCAAGCACAATGTCCTGCAGCCGGTTGCCGTTCTGCAATGCTCGCTTGATGCCGTCCGGGACATCTGTCTCACCTGCGCGCAACACGTATCCCATATGCTGCGTGTCAGTGTTGAGCCGCATGGCAGTGATGCCGAAGTCGGTGTGTAGTACATCGCCCTGCTGGATGACAATGCCACCTTCTTTATGCAGGAAGTCGAGGCCATGCCGCGCTCCTTTGCGCTGAACCATAACGGACGGTTGGAACCAGGTACCCCAACCTTTGTCATTCACCGCCTGACGCAGCCACCAGACCACGTCGGCGTCGGTGGTCTTGCCGGGCGTGATCACTTCATTCGAGAATGCGCGCCCAATCAGCGCATGCACCTGGGTCATCATCTCGCGGTAAGACGGAAGCATCTCGGGAACGCGCAGCTCCTGATACTCAAGCGCAAGTTCTTCGGCGTGAGTAACCAGCTTCGTGTTGTCGGGTCCAAGCGCTTCCATTAGCTTTTGTTCCATGCCGACCGTCAGGCCGTCTGAAAACGCGTGCGTTGGCGAAATATCAACCGCGATGTTGCGCGGCTTTCGCGTATCCACCAGCTTGCGCAGCAGTTGCCATTGCGAATCACCGTAAATCTCGTGCGTGGGAGCATCGGGATCTCGGTAGACGGTGTACAGGCCGCCATTGGAATCGCCTCCTAAGGCAAGGCGTTCGACTTCTTTCCCTGGACCGAGATCATTGAACACATAAATCGTGGTGCGGCGCGCGGCAAACACAGTCGGCGAAACCAGCGAGAAGAAAGCGGGATCTTCCGCGTACTCGCGGCAGGCGACTATCCACATCGCGACGTTATGCCGGCGCATCAGTTCGGGCATATTCTTTTCGAGTCTCGCCTTCAGCCAGGCTTGCTGCAGATCAGCCTGCGCGCGCAAAGACGAGGGAAGAAGGGTTTGGTTCTGTTCCGCAAACCCACGACTTGCAACCAGCAACACCGCCAGGAAGATTCGCCGCATGAGTAAACAGAATAGCGGACAGAATTCCAGTTATGCGGAGGTTTGGCGCGGGTGCGATCAGCCGCGAGTCTGTGAGCCGCTCTTGCGCTTGAGAATCAGCAGCACGCTCGCTAACACCAGGCCCGCGCCCAGCGCGGTTCGCGGCCCAAGAGCTTCTCCTCCCATCCAGTAACCGATGGCGAGTGCGACTACCGGGTTTACGTAGGCGTAACTGGATACGGTCGACGCCGGCAAACGGCTTAGCAGCCAGACGTAAGCCGTGAAGGCGATCAGCGAACCGGCCGTGATGAGATAGAGGATCGCTCCCGCCGCTTGCAACGAAATTTGCGGCCACGGATGCATCTCGCCGGTGATCAGTGAGAAGAACAACAGCATCAAGCCGCCGGCAAGCATTTCGCCGCCGGAAGTCAAGGGTTTCGAAGACGGCAGACGCAGGCTCTTCGAAAGCACAGTACCGAGCGACCACGAAATTTCCGCCCCTAGAATCGCAAGACAGGGCCAGAGCTTCAGCTCCGGGCCGCCATGCCACTTGAGAGTAAGGACGACAACTCCGGCCAACCCCAGACAGATCGCACCAATCACCGCCGGTCGCAGCCGCTCCTGACGAAATACGAAAACTTCAAAGAGCACCGTCCAGACTGGAATGGTGGCCACCAGCAGGGAAGCAATCCCTGAAGGTATGCTTTTCTCCGCCCAGAAGAGACCGCCGTAAGCGAGCAGAAACATGAGCACGGCCTGGATAGACAGGTTGCGCCACTCCAGGCTCGTAGGTCCAGGCGTGCCGCGAAGTCGTGCCCAAGCGTAAAGCACCGCGCCCGCGGCCGTAAAGCGAACGCCGGCGGCAAAGAGCGGGGGGACCGTCTGAACCGCCACGCGGATCGCCAGATATGTTGAGCCCCAGATGACGTAGATGGCGAAAAACGCGAGAATCAACTGCAAACGTTGCGATAGGCCTTCACGCGTTCGAGGCTGTGCTGTTGTTCTAACCGTCTCAAGCATCATAACTGGTTAGATTCTATCGTTCTCTTCACTCGCCTGTCAAAGTCGCATTTGGCGAATTATGCATGGACAAAGCCAGGAAAAACGGTGCAGGAAGATAGAAACGAGATGCGCTGTCTTGATCAAGCACGCGGCGCAAAAGGGCTCGTCCTGATTTTGAAGCTGCTTTTACTATTCGCTGCGAAGGGCGGCGATCGGATCCATGCGTGAGGCAGACCAGGCGGGCGTCAGCGTGGAGAGCAGAACAGTCAAGCTCATGACGAGAGCGGCAGCCGCATACAGCCGGGGATCAAACGGGCTCAACGTGAACAATGCGGACCTCAGCAACTGACCTAAAGCTAACGAGAGCAGGAGACCGATGCCGCTGCCGATTAATGCCAGGAGCGCGCTTTCTGTAATGACTCTTTTGCGTACGTCACGCGGGACGGCGCCAACGGCGATGCGGATGCCGAATTCTCTCCGGCGTTGATGGATAAAGCCCTCCAAGACAGCGTAAATTCCAATAGCAGCAAGAACGCAGGCCACTAATGCGAAGATCATCAGCGCGGCCGTGCCTGCTTTTACCTCCAAGAAGTGAAAACCGACATTCTCTTCCATGGTCATGATATGCGAGATCGGAAGGTTGCGATCGGACTCGCGGACGATCTGACGTAGCGAAGAAAAAAGGGGCGGGGAATCGGTTTTCGCGCGCACCACGACGATGGCACTACTCTTGCCGGTCTCGCCGGCCTGACAATTTTGTACGCCACTCGTTCCATCCCATCCCTCCTCGCGCCACCTGGCATGGATTTTTATTTGAACGTCGGTGTCGATTGGACGGTTCTCGCTTTCCTGTTTGCAGCAACCCTCGGGACCTCTCTGCTCTTTGGCCTACTGCCCGCCTTCGAAACTTCCCGAGTAGATATCGTCAAAGCGTGCGACGCCGTCCTGCGGTCGTGTTACCTGAACCCTCTTTGAGGCTGTCGACGAGCAAACTCTCGGTCAGAAGCTGTCGAATAATACGACGGCGGCTGGCGCCAAGAGAAAGGCGAACACTGATTTCGGGTGAACGTTCCGTGGCGCGGCCGATCAGAAGATTTGCGTCTTAGATGACAATCGAGTATGCGAATCAAACGCGCTATCGGCGTTGCGGGGCTGATAACTCTCGTGGCCGGACTGCTGCCGGCGCAAGCGGGCCGGACGGTACATTACGAACTCAAGATGAACGAACTGAAGAGCGTCTATGGGCCGCTTACGCCCGTAATGCACGTGACGCCGGGCGATACGATCGAGACCACGACAGTCGATGCTGACGGCAAGGCTGCCGAGGCAGCGGGATACAAGGTGAGCGGACCGAATCCGCTGACAGGGCCCTTTTACATAGATGGCGCGGAGCCGGGCGATACCTTGAAGGTGAAGTTCATCTCAATCGAGACAAATGACAAGAACGGCTTCGGCAGCGCGGGGCCCGGGTTCGGCGCTTTGAACAGCAGCAAGTACACGCCGGTGCTGGGCGGCTCGATTCCAAAGTTTGAGTGGACCTATCCGATCGACAGGGCCTCGAACACCGCGACGTTTCACGCGAAGGACTCGGGCTACACCGTAAGCATTCCGCTGCATCCGTTTCTCGGGTGCGTGGGCGTAGCGCCTGCCGACGGTGAGGCGCGCTCATCCATTGTGCCGGCGGAATTTGGAGGCAACATGGACGCTCCGGAAGCAAGCGTCGGGAATACGCTTTACCTGCCGGTGAACGTGCCGGGCGCGCTGCTGTCGTTTGGCGATGGGCACGCGGCCATGGGCGATGGCGAAGTCGACGGCACGGCAATCGAAATTTCAATGAAGGTGCGGCTGCAGGTGGATCTGGTGAAGCACGCCAAGATCGACTGGCCGCGCTTCGAGAATGCCGACTACATCATGGCGGTTGGGATCTACCGTCCGCTCGATGATGCGCTGCGTATTGCTTTCACGGAACTTGTTCATTGGATTCATACAAGCTACAGGTTATCGGAGATGGACGCGTATGAGCTGCTATCGAAGGTGGCAGAAATTCATCTGGACGAGATGGTGGATCCGAACTACGTGGTAATCGCGAAGGTGAATAAAAAGTTTCTGCCGAAGCGCTAGAGGATGAGAGACTAGGCTGCGGATTGCGAGCCGGTGGCGACGTCTACACGGTCTGCCCGATCACGAATGTCCTGAGAAAACATCTGTAATCTTTGGTCGTTCCAGAAAACGTCGATCAGGTGATCTTCTTTCAGCTCTTCCAAATCGACGGAAATGATGGCGCCTTCCGGGACGTACATGTGGCCTCTTGATTCCTCGTTCGAGTAGATCGAGAGAATTTGAGAGTGAAGGTAGAAAAAGCCTTTACGCACGGCCCAGCTCCGTTGTTTCTCGCGCAGCGCCAGACAAACGCCTGGCTGAGGACAGACCGACCTTTAAAGAAACGAAAGGGGCGCCCAGCCTTGTGAATGACCTTACTATGCCTGTATGAGTACAAAGTACCAGCTCTCAGCCGTTTTGACAAGGTAATTTTTGCTTTTCCAGCAAAAATGTCGGTAAACTTTGCTGCCCGCCTATTCTGTCGGACCATTTTTTACGTCTTAGCACCGCGCCGCCGGAAGGCGTCTGAATCGTGGAGTGCGGCGGCTATCGGAATGTTGTGCGTCAGCGAAAAGAAGTCGTTGCGGACGTAATAGAGATCGAAGACGCGGCGGCTCTGCCAGAACTCTTCTACGCACTCGAAGAGATGGCGCTCATGCGCGGGCACAGCGATCGGGATCTTGCGGGCGGCGCGAGAATGTTACCTTGTGCCTGGTCGCGGTGGTGATGCGTGTAAAGAATCCACTCGACAGAAGTGACGACGAGGGCGGGCAAGTGATCGAGAATGGCGCCTGAGCCAAAGTCGATGAGCAGTGCGGTGTGGCCGTCGCGGATCAGGTATACGTTACAGGTGTCTTCAAGCACGAAGAGGTTAGGCGAGAGTTGGCGCGAAGCGGACGCGGGCCTGAGGATTGGCTGAGCGGGCGCAATTGCAGAGTCGAGATGCGGCAGCGCGCCTCCGATCGCACTGGCAGAAAGAAAACCGCGGCGCGAAACTGAATGGTCGTCCGAAGACATGGCGCGGAGGCAGGTCCCCTCGCGTATGATACGAACTTAATTCGTGAGCGACTCCCACACACTGGCGATCGACATCGGCGGGACGAAAGTCGCGCTGGCGGTGTTTGAGGGCGAGAAGATTTGCGAGAGAAACACTGCGCCGACGGTGCGCAGCGGCGGCCCGGACTGGATGCTGCCGCATATTGAGACGGTGGCGAAGCCGTGGGTAGAGAAATACGGAATCACGCGCTGCGGCGGCGGGTTCGGAGGTCCGTTCGATAGCCGGCGGCAACGCGTCATGTGCTCAACGCACGTCGAAGGCTGGATGGATTTTGATCTAGTGGGTGCGCTGCGGCGACGTTTGGGCGTCGAGGCGGTGTTCGATCGCGACACCATGGTGGGTGCGCTCGGCGAAGGATTTTACGGCGCGGGTAGAAAGGCGCGGCCGCTGTTCTACATGACTATTTCGACGGGCATCGGCGGCGGATTGCTAACTCAATCGGGACTGTACGCCGGGGCGGACTCGTTCGCCTGCGAGATTGGACACCACACGATTCAACCGGATGGACCGGAGTGTTTGTGCGGCTCCCGCGGCTGTTTGGAGAGGCTGTGTGCCGGGCTTTGGCTGGAGCGCGACTATGGTAAGCCCGCGAGTGAGCTGCTTTGCGATGTGGCCTTTGTCAGGCAGTATGTGCGGCCGCTGGCGCAAGGTTTGAAGACGGCCATCATGATGTTCAACCCGGCTCGTATCGTGATCGGCGGTGGTATCAGCAAAGCCGGCGAGGCGTTGTTCGGTCCACTGCGGGAAGAGCTGAGCCGTCAAATCACCGCTTGGTCGCGAGCCGTGGTAGATGTGCAACCGGCATCACTCGGCGACGACACGATTCTGTGGGGCGCGCTGGTGCTAGCACGAAAAACGGAAACGCTCGGATGATTAGGCAGTCTTGCTGACCGGCGCTCCTGCATACACCGGGAGCAGCCATTTGTGATAAGCCGGCATGCGGCCGCGCGTCGCCTCTACAAATAAGGTGCGGAGTTTCTGTGTGATGAGGCCAACCTGGCCCGTGCCGACGGGGCGATGATCGATCTGTACGAGCGGAGAGATCTCGACCGCCGTGCCGGTGAGGAAGACTTCATCGCAGATGTACAGTTCGCTCCGATCAATAGAACGCTCGACCACTTCGAGCTTCAGTTCCTGGCGGGCGAGCTCGATCATACTAGCGCGCGTGATGCCTTCGAGGATGTTTTCGGTAGGCGGAGGAGTGATTAGAGTACCGTTCCGCACTACGAAGAGATTAGACGTTGCGCCTTCGGCGACGTGGCCGTGTTCGGTGAGGAAAATCGCTTCGTCGTGACCATTGCGGCGCGCTTCGTCGATCGCGAGAACGCTATTCACGTAAGCCCCACAAATTTTCGCGCGGCCGGGGATGGCGGTGTCTTCGACTCGACGCCACGAACTCACTGCGGCTGTGAGGCCCTTCTTATTTTCCAGATACTCGCCGGTAGGAGTAACCGTGATAGCGCATGCATCCTGGTTGTCCGGCGGAACTCCAATCCGAGCCGCCGACTTGTAGGCGATCGGTCGAGCATATACATGGCCGCGAAAGTTGTTACGGCGGCAGAGCTCGGCCGTAATTTCGCACAAGTCTTCGGACGAAGGCGGAATCGCGATGTGCAGAATGAGGGCGTTTCTCTTCCAGCGATCGAAGTGTTCACGTGCGCGGAACAGCATGAGTTCCTGATTGGACGGATCGAAATAGCCGCGAATGCCCTCGAACAGGCCCGTTCCGTAATTGAAGGCGTGGGTCAATACGCTCACATTAGCTTCTGCAAGCCGCAAAAATCGATTGCCGAACCAGACAATGGTATTTGGGTTGGGAGTTTCCGAGCGCATCAAGAGACCTCAACTTCATTGTATCCAAACACCACTTCCGGGTGGTGCACGGTGCGTGACTTTGGTTTCGCACCAGGCTTTTCTTACTCGGACAAAGGATTGACGATCCCGACGCCAGCATTCAGGAAATCACCACGGTTCCTCATCACAACCGCCAAGCCGTGCACAAGAGCTGTCACGGCGATTAAGCTATCCCTAATCGGCATCGCCTTACCAGCAGTGCGAAGGCGCGCCAGCAACTCGGCCCAGCGCAGCTTTGTTTCAAGTTCCCAAGCCAAGCAGTGGAGGCGCTGAATACCGGTTCGGAACCAATTCTCGAGAGCAGTCGGGTTCAGTCCTTTAGTAGCAAAAAAATACCGAATCGCATCTCACCGAGAATCACCGGATCTACGGCGAGTTCCTCCTGGTGCGCGCGAAGCCAAACGGGTAGAAAGAAGTTTTTGTGAGGACAAGCAAGCAACCAGTCAACGACACCTTCGTTCGGTGGAGCCGTTCGGCGAGTGAGGCGGTATTCGCCGCGCTCGATGCGCTCGATGTCAAACTCCTGTCCGGCTTTAACACTGTCTATGTGCCTAAATTCTGCCGGCAAGACAATTTGGCCCTTAGAAGAAACTGTTGTTAACAGATAGGTAAGATGCCGTCTACTTACTCGAAGTCAAGAACGCAGACTGGTGAAGCAACGGCTAGCATTTTCCGACTCTCCGGATCCTAGCCAATCCGGCGAGATCCTAATTTCGGCACGTGAGAGCATCAATGGTTAATGCCGGGCCGATTGCAAACTACCATTCCATCGCTCGCGGGATGGCTGGTTCTGACGGCTTTGTCCGTCGCGCCTGCGGGCGCGCAAGGCAACTACGAAATTCAGGTCTATGCCGCCGATACGGTCGCAGCACGGCGCACCATGGTGGAGTTGCATAGCAACTACACCGCCGAGGGGATTCAAATTACGCCGGATGGAACTTATCCGACGAATCACCAGGAACACGAAACGGTCGAGATTACACAAGGGCTGACCAACTGGTCTGAAGTCGGGTTCTACATCTTCATGAACGTCGGGCCGAACAATCAGGGGTTCAAGTGGGTAGGCAGCCACATCCGGCCACGGGTTCGAGTGCCGGACAGTTGGAAGTGGCCAGTCGGCGTGAGCCTTTCCACCGAGATTGGATATCAGCGCCCCATCTTTTCGCGCGACACGTGGACCTGGGAGATCCGGCCCATCATCGATAAGCAGATCGGCAA
The DNA here is from genome assembly GCA_034782995.1 of Amazona versicolor. Lineage (NCBI taxonomy): Eukaryota > Metazoa > Chordata > Aves > Psittaciformes > Psittacidae > Amazona > Amazona versicolor. The sequence continues at coordinate 9,342 of JAVHMZ010032031.1, read as the reverse complement.
GTGGTATCTGGCCGGTAATCCAGCGGTCGAGCGTTCCTTCCATGGGCCGAGCGTCCACGAAGGGGTGACATTTTCACCGGCCGCGAAGGTGAGTTATCAGTTTTTGAAGAGAGTGGCGGGCGGGTTCGAATATTACGGTGAGACGGGCCCGCTAACGGGCTTCAGCGCGTTCTATACCGAGCAGCAGCAGTTTTTCCCGGCGGTTGATGTCGATTTCGGGCCCGATTGGGAGTTCAATTTCGGAGTGGGGGTGGGCGTCACGCGCAGCACCGATCATCTGATCGTGAAGATGATCCTCGGGCGGCGATTCAGCTTCTTCTCGCCGCGCGCGAAGACATAGCAGCAGAGACGAAAGGCAGAGGGTGGCTCGCATAAAGAAGGCTCTCATCAAGGAGTTTGGCGATGAGTCCAAAGTTTTTGTTGTCGAGGCCGAGATCGGCGAACCGGGCCTGAACGAGGTGCAGGTTCGCGTGGAGTTCTCGTCCGTCTCGGGCGCGGACATCAACATGCGGCAGGTCACTTACCCGTTTCAGAAGAGAGCGCCGCTCACGCCGGGCTATAGCATCGTCGGCAGAGTGGAGAAGAACGGGAAGGAGAGCTATCGATTCCGGTTGGGCGAGTGGGTCGCATGCCTGACGATTTACGACGGCCAGTCCGAGCTGATGTGAATTTGCCGGGGAAGTTTCTGGTCGCGGTTCCCGATAGGGCGGACTCGCGGCAAACTGTCGGTCTCATTATAGATTGGATGACGGCTTAACAGATGTTCGTCCGTGCGGCGCACGTGCAAGCCGGGGAGAGGATTTTTGTCCATGGTCTCAGCGGCGCCGTCGGACGAGGCCTTCTCACATTGGGGAAGCTCCAGGGTGCGGAGATCTATGGCACGGCATCGCGAGCAAGCACGACGATTTGGAGCAACTCGTTGCGACGTAGCGAAGGCATGGGCACTATCGTGATCGACGTTTAAGGACAGAGTGAGACGATCCGAACTGCGTGAACACGGCGGCTATTAATAAGCCTGAAAGCTGAAGATTGCCTGAAGATTTAACCGGCGTTTAGCAGTAATATTATCAAAAACTTACGTCGCCGAAGTAATTCACCGTTCGTATGATTGCCACCTGTTTGTAACTTGCGATTGCTACTTTCCGAGTACCACATCCAAGGGGTTGAATATGTGTTACTCAAAGCGAGCGACGTTGCTCGCGACAGCGATCGCTCTGCTCGCATTCCCCATGGCCGCACAAAGTGAGCGCGGCAGTGTTACCGGATTGCTTACCGATAGCTCGGGAGGGGCGATCTACGGCGCGAAAGTAACTTTGCAACCGGGCGACGCAAGCGGAGTCACTGATCGGATCGGAAGTTATACGATCGGCAACATCGCTCCGGGTACTTACTCCATCTCCGTATCCTTTGTTGGATTCACTCCATTTTCGAGAGAAGTTACAGTAGCTGCGGGGCAGGCGGTGCATGCGGATGCGGTTTTACAGGTGGCAAGTAGGGCTGAACAGGTGATTGTTACGGACGCCCGGCCACACGGGGAGGCGGAAGCGATCAATCGGGAGCGGACCGCGCCCAATATCCTGCAGGTGCTGCCGGCGGAAGTAATTACTAGCTTGCCGAATGCCAATGTGGCCGATGCGATCGGACGTCTGCCAAGCGTGACTTTAGAACGCGATGAAGGCGAAGGCAAATATGTCCAGATTCGGGGTACAGAGCCGCGCTACAGCAACGTCACAATCGACGGAGTAAACGTTCCGTCGCCCGAGACAGTTCGCCAGATCAAACTCGACGTGATCCCTTCCGATCTCGTCGAGTCAGTCGAACTCAGCAAGACGCTGCAAGCGAATCAAGATGGCGATGCCATCGGAGGTTCGGTGAATCTGCGCACCAGGACAGCTGCGGACCGTCCGACCATTTCGCTGTTTGGCATTGGTGCGTTCACGCCAATCTTGAATACGCGCGGCGCTAGCCAGTTCGGGGGAACCATAGGCAAGCGGTTTGGCAAAGACAACAAACTTGGCATTCTCTTCGGCGGAACTTACGACTGGAACGGCCGAGGCATCAACGACGTGGAGCCTGGTCCGACGGCGACTCAACTGGTGGATGGCGGCCCCTACTACGGGACATACGGAGGCATTGACCTGAGAGATTACGCGTACGACCGGACGAGATTCGGTTTTGAGGGCGCAGTCGATTACCGCCTTTCGGATACTTCGAGCGTGTATGTTCGCGGGTTGTACTCGCACTTCGACAACTATGGCGACCGGTGGGTTTACAGTCCTGCCATAAATAGCTACGTTGGCTCGCCACTGCAGGGTGGGCCAGACGGGTCGATCTCCTATAACGCGCAAATTCGACGTCCCGTGCAGGTGATCGGAAGTCTGATTACCGGGGGCCGGGTTGGCTCGGGCGCTTCGACGTTTATTTGGGATGTCTCGGCCGCACGGTCGGCAACGGAAGACAAGGGTTACTCACAGGCAAACTTCAATCCTGTTGATGGCTCACCGTTAAACGCAGTTCAGTATGGAGTGAACCTGTCGAATCCTTACCGGCCCCGTTTCGTGGTGCAGAATGGTGTTAATGTCTACGACCCGACGCAGTACATCATGCAAAGCACCGATGCTATCGACGTGAACAAAACTTATGGCCCACAGCTCAATCTGGCGGCTTCAGCAGCTTATTCGCGCGGCTACAACTGGAGCGGCCATCTAGGCACCTTCGAGATTGGCGGAAAGTTTCGCAATGTGCATAAATTCCAGGAGTCGAACGACATTTACTACGATACTGCTCCTGACGTCACGGTTCCTCTGTCGCCGTTTCTCGGAACCATGACCGATTCGAATTACTACGATCGTAGTTATACGCAAGGCCCATTCGTCAATTACAACAAAGTAACTTCGTTTTTCCAGGCAAATCCGGGCGACTTTGTGGTTGATACCGATCGGACACACAAGCGAAACGATCCGAATAACTACAATCTGGTCGAGCGCGTAGCGGCTGGGTATTTCATGAATACATTCGAGCTGGGGCGGTGGCGCTTCTACGCCGGATTGCGGTTTGAAGGTACGGATGAAACGGTTATCGGCCGTAAAGTGAACTTGCTGGATGGCGCTTACGTTTCCACGGTCGGAACCCGGAATGCCTACAGCTATGTAAATCCGCTACCGAGCGCCGAGGTGAAATACACGTTTGACAGTTCTTCCGACATGCGGTTGGCCTACGGACGTGGAATCGCGCGGCCGAATTACATCGACGTGGTGCCTTACGTGTCGGTAGACGACTCAACTCGCCGGGCCAGCGTGGGAAATCCAAGTCTGCAGCCTACCAAGGCTAACAATGCCGATTTGCTTTACGAGAGATATTTCAACCCTCTGGGAGTCCTGCAGGCCGGCATCTTTTATAAAGACTTACGCTCGCCGATTTACTCCATCACACAGGATGTCACCAACACTTATGCGCCGGGGATTACATATCAGCAGACTGGACCGGTCAATGGCACCAGCGCCTGGATAGCTGGGTTTGAGATTTCTTTCCAGCAGCGATTGGCTTACCTACCAGGGAAACTGAACGGCCTGGGTATTTCAGCCAATTATAGTTACACTGATTCGCGTGCTAATGGGCTCGGCGCTTTGCTCGCACGCTCCGATAATCCTCCTTTACAGCGCCAGGCACCTAATACCTGGAATGTAAGTCCCACTTACGATAAGGGCCGGGTCTCGATCCGAGTTGGTTTGGCTTACAACCAGGCGAACATCTTTAGTTATCAATATTCGGACGGTACTCCCTTGGGTAAGGCCGGGCCGCTGGGGGACCAGTACCTTTACACGCATTTTCAAGTGGACGCCCAAGGCAGCGTGCGCCTGAACCACGGTTTATCCGCAATCGTCTATGGCTTGAATCTGAACAACGAAGTCTTCGGTTTCTATCAGGGCAGTGGGATTTGGCCGATTCAGCGTGAATACTACAAACCAACTTTCGGCTTCGGGATGCGTTGGGAGCCGGTTACAGAGCGGTTCTAAATCGTTGGCAGTCTAAAGTCCGCCCGGTTTTCACGCCTCGCGATAGAGCAGTAACTCAACGCCGATCAAAGCAAAACAGATAGGCCAGACGCGGGCGCCCCACTGGCGGCGCGGGCCTGGATAGCGCAGCTCGAGCCAGCGGCTCCAACCTGCGACGACAGCGAGCAGAGCAATCGGCAGGTGACTCAGCTCGGCGAGCACGGCTTCCTGAATGTTGGAAATGGCGTGGGTGTGAGTGAGTAACAGCGCTCCCCCTAGCGCACAAACCGCCGGGAAGACCAGCGCCGCGCGTGGCGACTTCAGCCAACCGGATTGAACGCCCCACTCGAAGACGGCGAAGAGCACGATCAGAATAACGAAGAGCCGATGTTGCGCTACGTCGGGCACATTGAAGCTTTCCCAGAAGCCGTCCGGACCGAGCGGCCAGGTTTCCGGATCGGCCCGGAGCAGCAGGAAGACCGCCAATCCGATAAAGCTGAGCGGCCAATATTTCGCCGCCCGAACCCGCCCGAAGCGGGACAGGATGGCGAATACGCCGGCTGCCAAAACTATAAGGCCGGCCCAGTGGTGGTTGTACTCCGACCAAGCGATGTCGCCGGGTGACGACGGATCGTAGTGCTGGCCGGGGATGTAAACGTCGCTGGAAGTTTTTTCGATGCCACGAGCCTTCTTCCACGCTTCGCGCGAGGAAGGCGACAGCGCGGAGAGCGGCGGTGTGTGGAGGAGCGGCACTTGAGGACTCATGCGCGCCGTAATGGCCGCTATCGTAACGCGATCCGTTTTGAGATCGACGCCAGGTGGCTGCGAGGTCAGCGAGGCGGCTGCTAACACGACCGTGATGCCGATTCCTATTTCTGCTTCACCGATGCGGCCGATGCGGGAAGTCCAAGTTCGGTCGCCGGTCCGCATCTCCCGAAGGACGCGAAAGTTGAGAGCGCCCAATGCCAGCACGCAAAGAAACAAAATTACCTTGGCTGCCACCATGAGGCCGTAGTTGGTGCCGTAAATGGCTTGCGGGTCGCCGAGATAGTAGATAGCGAGACCTGCTCCAGCCGCAAACAATGCGGCGACGCTCCACATGGAAACACGCGAGAAGCGGCGAGCAACAACCGGCAGATCGTCGGAGGTTTTTCCGCGCAGGCACAGGAGCAGATAAGGCAGACCTCCGATCCAGATGGCAGTCGCGCCTTGATGAAGCGCGGTAAGCACAAGCAGAGGAAGTTGGCCGGATAAGCGCGCAGCCGCGTGACTAGTCGCAACCTCACAGAGAAGTAGCAAACAGGCGCAGAGCAGGGCGAGAGCAGAAGCCTCAAACCTCAGGGCGGCGAGTAACGCGAGCGCGGACGCAGCTACGAATCCCACGCATCCCCAGACGAAAAATTGAGCGCCGGCGAGTTCCCCAAGGCTCAAGGAAGTTGTTCCTTCGAGCATGGCTGCGGCGGCGGCCACCGCTAGGCACTCCACCAAAGCAAGAGAGAAAGCAGAATAGGTGAGCAACCGGCGCCCCGCGTCATTCAGAGACCGGCGGCGCTGAACCAGGTAAATGAAGGTGACTCCGCCTATCACGATGGCGGTGAGTGCCAACGTAGCCGCTCTAAGCAGAACGGCTAGAAAACCAAACAGGTCGAGAAACGTCGCCACTAATAGTTGTTACCTGCGGGGCCTGCTACTGAACCTCAAACCCGATCTGGCCGCGCGTGATGTGGCCGTCTACCGAGAGCACTTGCCAGCGAAGCTTGTAAGTTCCCGGTTTAGCATCGGCGACCTCGCTCGAGAGTTTGTCCGGCGTGGCAGCGTTCTTGTTAATCGCCAGGACCACAGAGGGGTGGTCAGGGCCGTCGAGCGTTAAGGTCGATCGCGCCTGATCAATACGTGAGTTAAAGGATAGCTGTACCGGGAACGATGGTCCTTTTACTTTGCCCTGATTAGCGGGTTGCGAGCGGATGAGGATCGCATGCGCGAACAGCGAAGCCGCCGCCAATGTTATGAGAATGAAACAGGCTGCAAGAGTGCGCGCAGAAAAACTCGAAGTGCTAAAAATCCTACTCATAGCTCCGTTTTCTAGTATGACCCGAGGGATAAAAAAGTGGCGCCGCAGCACTCCGAAAGACTGAGAGTAGGCGAGGCGTTATCGCTGGCTGCTGTCTCCAGCTGCGACGCGGCGATTGAATTCATTCGACTGACCGCGTGGAACGCTAAGCGACTGCCAACCATCGCTTTGAAAGTGTTTTGCGAGAAGGACGATCTGTCCGCAGTGATACGAGTAGTGAGCAATTTGTCGATTGATGGCCTGCATGACGGAGTGCGCTTCTCCACGGATAGTGACGGTGCGTACCAGATCCTGCTCGGAAAGAGGCTCGAGCGCCTGGAACACCACGTGCCAACCGCTTTCCCACAATGCTAATAATGTATTGCGAGTTGCTGGCGGGTCCTGGAACTCCGTGTCACGATTTCGATCGGGCTTCTCCCCGTCGCTGGTGAGGAAATCCGTCCAGCGCGAACGCATATTGCCCACCATGTGCTTCACCACGACAGCGATCGAGTTCATCTCGCTGTCGAGTGTTGTTATCAAATCTTCGTCCGAGACTTGCGCCATCGCCTTCTCGGCTAGGCTCTTGTAGTACCGGAATACCGCCAGTGAGTCTTCAAGGTAAGAGGTTGTGAATCGCAGAGGCACGTGACTAGTTTCACGCTTGCGATGAGACGCGCGCAAGGCGAGAACCCGCTTCTCGTAGTACGTTCTCGTCGTCTGGAGAGATTGGATATTCGGGATTTTCCGGTAAGCTCCAATCGTCAAAATTCCGAGCAAAACCGCATATTTTGTTAGACTTTAGACAGGATGTGCGGCATTGCCGGTTACGTGTCGGACGCCAGCTCGAACGAGCTGACGGAAGCGGTTCGAATCATGACCGATGCCTTGGCGCATCGTGGTCCCGATGGTGCTGGAGTTGACGCCTGGTCGGGAGCGGCGTTGGGACACCGCCGGCTAGCCATTATCGACCTGAGTCCGGCGGGCCATCAGCCCATGCTGAGCGCGGATCGCCAGGTAGGCCTGGTCTTCAACGGCTGCATCTACAACCATCTTGATTTGCGGCGTGACTTGGAAGCCGAGGGTTTCAAGTTCCGCTCGCATTGCGATACCGAAGTTCTGCTGCACGGCTATCGTGCCTGGGGCATCTCGAGGTTGACTCGCCGCCTGCAGGGCATGTTTGCGTTTGGCATTTGGGATAACGCCGCGCGCTCGTTGTCACTGGTGCGCGACCGGCTGGGGGTTAAGCCGCTTCTCTATACGGTACAGCCTGACGGGATTGCCTTTGCATCTACTGCTGGAGCGCTTCGCGAGGCCGGTTTTGGTGGAGAGATTGATCCCGAGGCGGTGCTGGAGGTATTTGAGTTTGGCTGGCCCACCGACAATCGCTGCATCTTCCAAGGCATTGAAAAGCTGCCGCCTGCCACCATTCTCAACTGGCACAACGGGCGTATAACCATAGAGAAGTATTGGCATGCAGATCAGGTTGCTGGCCGCCAACTTACCTTCGATCAGGCGGTGGAAGAAACCGAAGCGCTGCTGCTCGATGCAGTTAAATTGCGCCTTGAGGCGGACGTTCCGATCGGCAGTTTGCTTAGCGGGGGCATCGATTCGGCGTTAGTGTGCTGGGCCCTGAAGCGCCTCAACTCGAGCGTACGCGCCTTTACCGTCGGAACAGAAGGCGAGGCCTCGGACGAAACCGCCGCTGCGGTGGAAACGGCAAAGAAACTGGGCATCGATCATCAGGTGGTGCAGCTCTCACGCGATCAACCGGCCTCGATCGACGACTTGACGGCCGCCTATAGTGAGCCGTTTGCTTGTACTTCCGCGCTGGGCATGCTGCAGGTGTCAGCTGCGGTGCGGCCTTATGCGAAAGTGCTACTCACGGGTGATGGCGGCGACGATTTTTTCCTGGGCTATCCCTATCACAAACATATGGCGCTGGCTCAGCGCATCGCGCGTTCACTACCGCCAGGTAGTCCGGCATTGTGGAAGGCCGTACGTCCGTTGGCAAATAGCATCCCGGCGCTGCGTCGTCCCAAGCATCTGGTGGATTATGCGACCGGAGGCCTTGGCGCAGTTACGCGTACCCACGACGGGATACCCTTCTTCGAGCGCAATAACCTTCTTGGGCGGCGTCTGCTGCCCCATACGATCGCGAGCCGGCGCATTACGCCTTCGTTAGATTCCGCAGGACGGCTGCTCAACGAGCTGGTGCATTACGACTTGGCGACCGTTTTCCGGGGTGAGTATTTGCCTAAGGTGGACGGCACGACGCTTTATTGCGGTATTGAAGCCCGCTCACCATTCCTCGACTACCGCATGGCGGAGCTGGCGCTCTCGATTCCGGCGGATGTGCGGCTACAGGGCGGCCAACTCAAATCGATTCTCCGCGAGTTAGCGCGACGACGTCTCGGCAGTGAAGTGGCCGATCGGCCAAAGCGCGGTTTTACAGTTCCGGTCGAGCGCTGGCTGGCCATGCGATGGCGGAGCAGTGTTGACGAACTCGGCCCGGATTCGCTCATCGCACAAGGCGGGTGGATCAACGGGGCAAATCTGCAGCGATTAGTTCGTGCCCCCTCCAGGGGACAGCAGGTTCCGAAGCAGATCTGGCATTTGCTGGTTTTCGAGCGTTGGCTAGCTCGATATGGCTCGGCCACTGGAGCGCGTGTAGCACCTTCTAACGCCGAAGTCGCCTAATGACTTCGATTGTGGCGATCGTTGAGGCACGTACCATTACGGGCCCTGCGAAAAACCTGATCCGCTTTGCGTCCGCCAACCGCGACCGCTTTCAATTCCACTTTCTGACTTACGCGCGCGCTGCCAGTGACACCGAGGCGCGCAGCCACACCAACCTATTTGTCGAAACGGCGCGAAAAGCCGGAATCCCGGTCTCCACGATTTGGGAACAGGGCCGCCTGGATCGCAAGGTGCGGGCCAGACTTCTACGCGCGATTCACGAGTTGCATCCGGAAGTGGTGCAAACTCACTCGGTGAAATCGCACTTCATGGCGGCTCGGATACGGCGTCACCTCGGTGCGCCCTGGATCGCGTTTCACCATGGCTACACGGCTGAGGATCTGAAAATGCGGCTGCTGAATCGATTCGACAGGTTTAGCCTGCCGCGCGCGTCCGTTGTTGTGACGGTCTGCCAGGCGTTTTCCGGCGACCTACAAAGTTACGGCATACCGGCGAAACGGCTGCACGTGCTTCACAATTCGCTTGATCCGGCCTGGGGCCAACGGCCAGGGCTGGCGGACGAGGGCGCGGCCTGGGCGGCGGCGCCGTTCCCGCGCT
>JAVHMZ010031921.1:0-12684 GCA_034782995.1 Amazona versicolor | reverse complement strand
GCAGCTTCGCCGACCAGACCGACATCGCGCCCGACTTCATGGCCACCAGCCTCAAGCAGAACCTCGACTGGATGATCGGCGAGGTCTGCCGCTCGGCCGCGGCCGGCCGGTTCATGGGCGGGCAGGAATGGGCGCCCAAGCCGGCCCAGTGCTGGTCCCCTGTCTACGCCAAATCGACCTACAACCCCAAGCTGATCACAGCGGCGCAATGGGCGACGTTCAGCGATATCTGGAGCAAGCTCGATGCGGGCGAAGGGCATCCCAGTCTTGTCGAGCGCCGTCAATGTTCCGGTGCCCTCGGCGACTGTCTTGAGCTCGTAACGCAGAAACCAGCGGTCATCACCGTCAGGATCTGGTGCGTGTCCCCCTTCCTTTCCAAGGAACCGCGTCGTCGCGAGGCGCTTTCCCGAGTGATCAATTGCTGCAAGCATCAATATTTCACCGCCCCGACCGCCGCCCCAGAGGATGACAATCTTCGTGTTTCCGACCGGACTAAGTGTCATTCCGGTCAGCACACCGTCCGATCGCTGTCTAAACCCAGCGCTGCTCACGCCGAGAGGCTTCAAAAAATGGGCCATACTTAAATACCTTGGTCAAAATTCGAGGCGTTGCATGCTGCCAGAACATGAACAGAGGCGAAAGGGGTAAGCTTGTCTGCATTCGCAGACCGGCGCCGATGCCAGCCAGGCTTTATCCCGCAGCTTGCTCCATCGGTCAGAGCTTTTCGCCGAACGGCGGAGACGTCATTGGTAGCGCGACACGTCGGCCGGCTGGGCACGCTGGTCATCGGTCAATGTCGCGCAAGTCGGAGCTGAATGGTCCGTGTTTCCGGCCGGTGGCGTCCGTCTCACCACGCCACGCTCTTCCGCGAGGCTTCGATTTCTGCGGCGCGAGACCGTGTCCCATCGACCCGCGCCAGAGGCGGGGTTCTGCTCCGAAGGTTTCCGAGTTGCCGGGTCGGCTCTGGGGTTCAGGACTCCGTCAGCACGCTCTTGATCTTTTCGACGAGGACGCTGGCTATGGCGCTGGGGCCTCGGTCGTGTCCGAGCAACATGAGAGTTTGACTGCGCGCCGAGAGCTCGCGCACGGCGACGAGCGTCAGACGCCCGGCCCTGCGCTCGAAATCGATGTCGTGGGCCGTCAGGAATGTGACCGTATCGCCCCGGATGGCGAGCTGGCGCATGATCTCGATCGAGTTGGTCTCGACCATCGGGTCGAACGGGACGCGGGCGGAGGCGAAAGCCGCATCCAGGTAAGGCCGGATCACCATCGTCGCGTCCGCGACTGCGAGCGGATGGTCGGTGCACTCGCTCAAGCGCAGGCTGGCGTCCTTATTGCCGCTGGGATGGCGCGGCAGGCGGGTCTCTACCCAAATCCCACGGTCGGGTACTACGGTGATGAAATCCGCGGCGGTTACATCGGCGGGGGCAAACAGGGTGGGTTTATCAGTCAAACCATTGTCACGGGAGGGAAGCTTCGCGCGGCTCGGCGCGTAGCGATTCTGCTGACCGAGCAATCCCGAACGTTGGCGGAAACCCAGCGGCTTCGCGTTTTGAATAACGCACGAATTGTCTTTTATCAGGTTCTCGCGGATCAGCGATTGGTCGATGTCAGGCAAAATCTCAGGAAGCTCGCCGACGACGCCACCCAGACTTCTTATCAACTCGCAAACGTTGGTCAAGCAGATCGTCCCGATGTGCTGCAAGCTGAGGTGGAACGTCAACAGACCGAAGTTAGTCTTCGAATTGCGGAACAAAACCTGCGCTCGTCATGGCGGACGCTGGCGGCGGTTGTCGGAAAGCCGGATCTGCAGCAGACGCGGTTAGAAGGCGACCTGCAAGCCGTCCCGGAGCTAAATTACGAGGAATGGCTTGTGATAACACTTCGCGACAGCCCTGAGATAAAGTTCGCTGAACAATCGGTGGTTCGCGCGGAAGCTTCGCTGTCACAGGCCCAGAAGTTGCCGATCCCCGACCTGCAGCTTTTCGGCAATGTTTCTCAGAATAGTGAACCGCTTGGAACGACGCGAAGGCCGACCGGCGTGAACGGCGGGGCTCAGATCGGAGTGCAACTCCCAATCTTCAATCGCAACCAAGGCAGCATTTCCGCCGCAAGGGCAGAGATAGAAGTCGCAAAGCAAGATTTGGTTCGACTTCGGCTTCAGCTCGCACGGGACCTTGGCAGCATGTTCCGGGATTACGAGGCCGCGCGGGTTACTGTTACCCAATACAAGACAGAGATGCTCCCGCGCGCTGAACAGGCTTATCGCCTGTATCGCACGAATTACCAGAAGATGGCTGCTGCTTATCCCCAAGCGCTCATTTCGCAACGAACTCTTTTTCAGCTTGAGGTCGAGTATGTTCAGGCTCTTGAAAGTGCCTGGCAGGCCGCGCTGGCGATTCGCGGTTTCGGCTTAATTGATGGCTTGTCGGCACCGGTCCCGCCGGGACCGAGTGCTATGGCGTCTCAAATAGGTGGAAACCAGGCGGCGAATGGCGTTTCCGCCATGCAGTCATCTGCTCGGTAGTAAAACCGGATCCGCCCCGAGGGCTTGCTTTGCTAGGCATAAGACTTCAACGGCAAATGGACAAGTTATTTATAGGAAGCGCGTTTCTGTTTGGAATCTCGTTTCCAGCTTTGCTCGCGGCTCAGAAGACTTTGCCGCCGTTCCCAGTGGAAGCTGTTCTCCAAGCGCGATCGATACCCTTTTCGGAGCAAATTGTCCTTTCGCCTGATGGAAGTAAAGTCGCGACTGCGCTTCTCGACCCACTTCGGAAGGACACCGTCCCGTCGAGCCGGAAGCCCACAGGTGTGAGCGGGTATACGGGGGGCGCGGATATCTGGATCACCGACACTCACGCGAAAACAACCACCAACCTCACTGGCGGACAAGGCTCAAATTGGGCTCCGAAATGGTCGCCGGACGGTCGCTTTCTAGCTTTTTTGTCCGATCGAACCGGTCTGGCGCATGCGTACGTTTGGGAATCGAGTACCGGGATGTTCCGGCAAGTTACTGACCTGGTTACCGCCTCCCGCGGTCTTGACGTAGACGTAATTCAGTGGCTTCCAGACAGTCGCCGCTTTTTAGTCAGGGTTCTTCCTGAAGGAATGACCGTAGACAAGAATCTTGTTCAGAAAGAAATCTTGAAAAGAACAAGATTCCTCCAAACCCTCGGACGATGTCACGGTGTATCGCTCAACGAAAGGCAGCGCCGAGACAGCTAACTACGGCGCAAACTTGAGTGACTACGCAGTCGATGTGGCCATGATCGATGTCGCCGCCGCTAGCTGGAAGAGAGTGTTGCAGGGGAAGAAGCCTGTAGAGTATTGGCTTTCTCCAGACGGGAAAAAGATCGCCTTTACAGATCTGGTGCAATTCGGGGGCGCCGGGCTTTCGGCCGCAAGGGCAGAATTCCGGAGCAATCTTACTGTCTACTGGCTGGACGATCAGAAGCTGCAAGTTGCGGCTCCGGCAATTCGTCAGGCGACTAACTTCGGGGTCAGTTGGTCGCCCGACAGTCAATCGTTGGCTTATTCCGCCTCTCTCTCCGGGGAGTGCTTCGTCACGGACATTTCTTCCGGGACGCCAATGAAAGTTACCAACCTTCAGGACGCAGCATGGATGGATCGGGCGCCGTCCTGGGATGGTACGGGACAGTGGCTAGTGGTCCATAACAACCATTCGATTTGGAAGGTGGATTGGAGACGAAAGACCTCGGTCAGATTGGTCAATTTACCAGGACGAACCATCGTCCAAATTGTGTCGTTGGGCTGGGGCGGCTCTCACTGGGGAAGGTCTGGAGGAGGAGGCCGGTTTTGGTCGCCAGACCACCGACCGTCGATGGTAATCAGCACGTTGGATGAACGCACCAAGAAAACCGGATTCTATCGAGTTGATTTCGGGACGGGGGCATGGACACGGCTGCTCGAGGAGGATAAATATTATGGTTTGCCGCCTTACTGGAACGTTAATACGAGTATCTCTGCGGATTTGCGTTCAATGGTGTATGTCGCGGAAGATGCGCGGCACAGTCCTGATGTGTGGCTACTGAACGGCGATCTGAAACACCCGCAGCGGGTCAGCTGTTTCAATCCGGATCTTGATCGCCTCGCGACGGGAGCGAGCCAACTCATCGAGTGGACCACTGCGGAAGGTCGGCATCTCCAGGGCGGCTTGCTGCTGCCCGCCGGTTTTCGGGCCGGACGGAGTTACTCGTCTCCGCGAGGGGCGCGATATCTACTGGCTAACAGCGGACACTGAGGGTGGGTCAACGTAGAAGTTGTGAACCCTGTCTACCTCGAGAGGCGAACTCTCTACCGACTGGCAGGAGGTGATTCAAAAAGGCTCGCGAACGCAGTTTACGCCGCAGAATGTTTTCGTACCTCATTATCTCGAGGATGCGATTTCAGACCACTTTCGCAAGCGGCCATGATCGACCCGTTCGAAGTCCCTGGCCGACAAGCCAGGCAGAGAATGTTGCGAGGGTCTGTTCTGAGCGCTACTCCTCTCCCAATCACCGCAGTTCGCTTAATGGGACAAACTGCTCGAAACAGATCGAAAAGCCGTGAGGAAAACGCGGTGTAAGAGGTCGCTTCTCCGGCAGCTCTATTCGCCCGACGCAAACTCAAAAGTGGAATCCAATCGACGCCGTAATGGTTCGCGGAGTCACGTAATGCGTTCCACTGAAGGTCGACAAGAAATTGTAAAGTGCCACCTTATTTGTCAAATTGACAACGCTGATACGAGCGCTTAAACGATATTTCTCACTTCTTAGGAAATTGTCCTGACCGACGGCCAAGTCAAAAAGATTGCGGGATGCGATTCTCGGCGGATTGTGGTCGTCGTCTTCTGTACCCGGTTTTGGAATCTGAACCAGCGTTGAACCATAGGACGACGCCGCACAAAGCCCGGCGGAGTTAATCGGCGAGAACGGAGTCGCGCGTGCGCTGCCACAGAATAGCCCTGCTTCGAACTGCTGGTCAGGCGTCAAATCGGAGAAGTCCACAACGTCATCCGAGCCATTGGCGCCATTGGCACAATTACCGCCGGCACATGGAACTGGGCCAGCGACGAGACCGCTGTCGTAACGCCAGTTGAACCCAAACCATGGAAGCTTCTTACGAGGCTGATATTGAATGTGCGTGGTCTGGTTGAAGATCTCATCATGATCGATTCGAAAGACAGCAGTATCGCCTTGCGACGAAGGCGTCACTCCGATTCCGCTCGACTGGGGACCGAAAAAGCGGGCGGCCACTGAGGAGAACACGACGAACGCTGTTAAGCCGTGATAGTTTGGAACGCTGGCGCGAATGGCGTAACCCGGAATCTTGGACTTGGTCCACTCAATTGGGAACGTGATCGGAGTATACCCAAGAACGCTAAAGTCGTACGCGTTCTTAGTGTACTTCCAGATATACTCGGCGTCGACAACCAGAAACCGTCCAAATGCCTGTTGCAGACCGACATGGAATTCATTGCGAGTACCGGGGCGCAAAGGAGAATTCAGGCACTCGTAACCCTGCGTAACGGTTTCAATCCCGTTGATCACGGGATCTGTACAGCCTGTACTCGCTAGAATTAGATTCTCATTAAAGGGAGTTTCGAGAGTGCGGGCGTAGGAGGCGCGTAAAACTGTACTGGTCGGCTTGACATTATAGGCAACACCCACCCGCGGTTCAGCTTGGGTTGCGTTCGTTATGCCGTTATAGACGTCGCCCCGAATGCCCAGGTTAAAGGTCCAATTGCGGAAGGAGATGCTGTCCTGAAGGTAAAGGGCCAGTTCCTTTATATCCGTATGACCGCGGAAAAGATATATTCCGCTCGTCGCAGTTGGACAGCCGCCGCTTGCGGGCAGTGAACCCGTTCGACTCAAATCGTAGCAACCGAGTAGTGGAATAAATCCAGGGTTCTGCTGCAGGGGCCCCGTGCAGTTCGAGGGATCAGTCAACGAAGGATCTGTAACAAAATTCCCGTCCGCGTCCAGACAAACCGCATTGAAAGTCGGATCGACGATTCCGAGACTATTTCGCTCGGTCAGAAATGTCTGCTGGTAAACCCCTCCAAACTTTACATTGTGAATTCCTTTTACGTACGACAGGTTGGAACGCACCCCCGCGTTTGTCAGCCTTCGGTCTTGCCCGATGGTTTGCAGCTGTAGACCTGGCGTTAAATCGGCAAATGGGTTATTACTTGGGTAGTAATTGTATTGATCCTGGCGAACGTAAGCGCCTAGTGTGAACGCCGTGTTCGCATTGAACAAACGGGTCCAGGAAGGCGCGATGTTAAAGGTTCGGATCTTCGATCGCTGGTCTTGGCTCCCGACAGGAAGACCGTTCGGTCCGAGCCCGCCGTTATCAACCACGAGTCCCGACCAAGCAGTTGCATACTGGGCATCATAAGAGTTCGGTGTTTGAAACCAGGAGCGTGTAAATCCCAAGTTGACGTTAATCGAGTCTGCTTGTGAGAGCCGAAAGTCGACTCGATCGAAGATATTCTGCTGGTTACCTCGGTCGTGAAAAACTTGAAATTCCGGCCCGTCGAGAAAGCGACCAGTGTCAAGGCCGTCAAGAGTAATGAAGTTCCCCCAACGTTTTCCGCCCCATTCAAAATTGATCACGCCATTTGCTGTTCCGAAAGTTCCATATGAGGCGCTGATGTCCGCGTGTGGCGCAGTGGCGCCCAATCCAGAACGCGTGGTCACGGCGATTACAGCGCTGGTTTTGTCCCCGTACTCCGCAGGGGGTGCCCCCTGGATAACTTCCATCGACTGAACCGAGTCAAGCGGAATCTGATTCGAGAAGACTTTGCTTTGCTGATCGGAGATCGGCTGACCATCAATCGAGAACGAGTTAGAAGCGTGGTCGCCAAAGCCATGGAACAGCCCATTGGAATCGGCTGAAATACCGGGGGCGGCCAACGTCACTAGAGAACTAAGTGATGAGGATTGACTCTCTAACGGCAGTTTCTCAAAGAGGCCCCGGTCCACGTCGGTGTGCGCCGTCGAGTCGCTCTCCACCAGGTCTCCGCCGCTGATCACGGTGACTGAGGTAGCAGCCGTTCCCAACGGAAGTTTGAACTGAAGATCAAGCGGAATGGAAGATCGGATATTGATGTCCTGTTGGGTTGTCGCAAATTGAGCGGCGGTTGCGACAGCATGATAATTGTTGAACGGAACATTTGGGAAGAAAAAAGTTCCAGTTGAGTCAGTTTGTGCGGTGCGTCTATATCCGGAGATCGGGTTGAGAATTTCTACGGCCGCATTCGGGATAGCTGCGCCCGACTGATCAACCACCGTGCCGCGAACACTCCCCGATCCGCCGCTGAATATCTGGGCGTGGGTAATCGCTTCAGCGGAAAACAAAAGAACCAGGCATACCAAGCGAGACGCGGAAAGCTTAAACATTTCACCAGTATTTCGGTGAATCTCATTTCACGTTTGCTCTTCCTCATGACTGTCCTGGAAAACGCGGTGAACGGGCGATATTCGACGATGATCGGACCGGTTGATTCGAGACTTCGGCACGTCTTAGCTTCAAAGTATTGGCGTGTAATGGACGTTACCAGTGCAGGAGCTGCCGAACGCTCCGGGCCTGCCGTTTGCTCACGATAAATTCTCGTCCGTTGTTTAGGGTGATCATCCAGCGTTGACTGCTCAGAGCGGCGATCTTCCTGACGTGATCGAGGTTCACCAGAGCGTTACGATGGACGCGTTCAAAACCGAACGAGGAAAGCTTTTCCTGCAGCACCTTGAGAGTTTGCGTAGCCAAATACTTTTGCTTTGCCGTGATCACCCAAACAATGTCGCCATCTGCTTGGAAGGCGAAGACTTCCTCGGCATGCAATATGAAATACTCCTCGCCTACCCGCCCAACAACCTTTGGAGAACGAACCGGTAATATCTTATTTCCAGCCTCGTGGATTCGAGCGAGACTCTCGGCGACCTGCAGTGCGCTGGAACGAATTTCCCGTCCCCTATCAAGCGCTTGCATGAGTCGAACACGGCTAACTGGCTTCAGGAGGTAGTCAATTGCACCCGCCTCGAATGCTTGAATCGCATGCTGGTCGTAAGCAGTCACCACAATCACCACCGGCAGTCTGCCGTTCTCAAGCCGCTGAACAACTTCGAATCCGCCCATCAGAGGCATTTGAAGATCGAGCAAAACCACATCGGGCTCGCGCGATACGATTTGTTCCAACGCCTGCTGCCCGTTTTCTGCCTCGCCGACGAGCTTTACATCCGGAATTAGTTCAAGCTCTTCCCGGAGGACCCTTCTCGCGATCGGCTCGTCATCGACAATCAGGACCCGCAGGACGCCTTCATTCACTGCTGCTGGTTTATCGCAGCCGGTGAGATTATGCGAGCGGGAAAGGATTAACGGTCCAGCCCGGGAGGCGAAAGGATCTGATTCCGCCGCAGGCGGACTGTCGGAAGGTGGCGTGATCACCCGCGAGCCCACACGGTCGCGGTGACAGGCACGAGAAATTCAACCGAGCAGCCCTCTTCGCCGGATGTAATCGCTAAGTCTGCAGCCGCTCCGTAACAGAGTTGCAAACGGCGTCTAACGTTATCCAGTCCCACGCCGGTTGACTCGGATTCGCTTGCCTTCCGCGGCCTGAAGCCTTCGCCTGTGTCTTCTACTCGAACTCTTGCCCCGTTCTCAGAGGCCGCCACTCGCAAACGCACCCTTCCCGTGCCCGCTTGACTTGCTACTCCATGCTTAACCGCATTCTCGACGAGGGGTTGAATCGAAAGAACTGGAATCAGCATCGGCCGGGTCGCATCATCCACCTCGATTTCTATTCTCAAACGGTCCCCTAGTCTAAGTGCTTCGATTTCTAAATACGCCTGCACGATCCGGAGCTCTTCCCCAAGGGGGATGAAGGTCTTTTCCGATTGCAAGAAATAACGAAAAATCTCCGCTAGATTCAAAACAATTTGACGCGCCTGAACGTTATCGCGAGCAATACTCCCGTAGAGAGTATTGAGAGAGTTGAACAAGAAGTGCGGATTAATCTGAGCCTGTAAGGCTTTCAGCTCAGCCCGCGAAACCAGTGTTTGCATCTCGGTCTGACGAAAGCGCTCGATCTGTTCACTAACGACAGATGCCAGCTGACTGAGACTTGCCAGGTCCTCGCTGAGATACCGCCGGCCTCCTTGGCGTCTTCCCAACAGAATATGCCAATTCTCATCACTCGGGAGACGCAAGGGTACCACGGCTTCGACCCATTGCGTGTCGATTCCGGTACGCCAACCCGACCGGTCCGTAACGGGATACGGAAGGCCGGTAGCGATGTCGTCGGGCGAGTCAAGCGATCGAAGTGTCACACCCACCCTTTGCGCAGAAACGAACTCACGGATCTGGTTGGCGGCCTCATCAAGATAACCTCTTACGTCCAAAGATCTCGCTCCCAAGTTTCGGAGCGACTGAACAGCAACCGTAGTATCTCGGCGCTGAAACACTTTGCGCGTGACTAAGCGCTGTAAATGCGTGCGAGAAAAGGAGAACGCGATTAGGAGCAAACAGATCATCACGGCAAGCACGCCTTCGAAGAATGGATCGCCTGCCGCCCTCTCGATCAGGCCGAGACGCGCGTTCGCAATCACCAGCGATACAAGAAATGCCGCCGCAAGGAAAGCGTTTGTCAGGAACCGTAAGAACGCATCGAATAGCAGGAATCGATAATCTTGCAGCAAGACTACCAATGCAAGCGGAATTCCCGCATGATGCACCGCGACCTCGGCAGACCAAGCATGGCGGGCATGGCCGGTCCCGAAGTGCACGAATGACATTGCAAACAAAAACAGACACATCGTTCCCCAAAGGTGCGACTCGCGTGAATGTCGGATCTCTCCTTCACGCCGAAGCAAGAGAACGCAAACTACAGTGAGAAGCGTAAACCCGACAGTGATAAGAATGATCGCCGCTTGGTGCCAAGTTACTGAATCCACTCGGAGTTCAACAAAATGGAAAACAACCGCCAGTGTGCTGACGGCATAGCCGATTCTGCGAACCGCAGCCAATCGACCTTCTAGCGAAAAATGAAGCAGGAGGGCGGGTAGGAGACTCAAGAACGAAAAGCTGACCGCCACCAGGAGATCTGCTGACTGAAGGCCGTAGTGCGACGCGGCGAGGACGGCGAGTGATCCAAGATTCCAAAGCAGCGCGAGAGCAGCTATAGCAACGGGAAGCCAATTGCGGCGGAGCTGCGCGCCCCGCTGATCCCGTAGGAAGAGCCCAATGAATAACCCGAATAAAAGGACGCCGGTCGCATGTCCGATCGTATTAACGAGCAGCGGCTCCCTCAAATCCAAAAGGTCCAGCATCGAGGTGTTCCTTCTAGTTTGCCGCAGATCTGGTGATTGCGCCTCCGCAAGCTACAGGAAACGTATGCGACATCGTGTTTAAGCCGCTCACGTTCCAAATTAGCCCTGCTGCGGAGAGTCCTAAACTATCTGCCGACAACCCTTCGGCAAAGTTACCGCGTCTCCTTAGCATCAGAGACGTGGCTTCAATTTTCAGGCGGACCAGGAGAAGCTTGGTTTCTCCAGCGCAGGAGCGCCGATTTCTTGTGATGCTTTTTGTCGGAATCGGTGTACCGTTATCACTTATCACGGCACTGATTGCAGCTGACACTCGCGTGGATCTCTCTGACCTCCTCGCAAAAACGCCAAAGACGGGGAGCGAACCCGTAATCGGCTGGACTGCTCTATCCCGCTCGGAGCCAACCGAAGAGCACCCGCCATCGCCTGAATCGATGATCACAATGATCGGATACATGATGGAGCCAAGAGAAGCTGCCGTCCAGGACAATTCACGGGTGCGGATGTTTACTCTACTACCGGAAGCAGGACGCATTTTCCATCCAGCGCACCACTATCCGGATCAGATGGTTAGCATTTGGCTTCGGCTCGGGGCGGAGGTTCCTTTCAAAGATCGCAGTTTGGTTTGGGTGCGAGGACGCTTTGAATACATAACCCCCCTTACTCGGGCTGAGCCGTTGTATGCGTTGCGTGAAGCAGCGACTCGGCCGGCTTCGCTTGCGGATATCCGCTCTCATTTCGGCAGACCATACTGACTTGACAGGACAGGCTAAAGACGGACGCCGGAATAGGATGACGCCCATTCTGATCGGCGCATTTGTTAAGCACGAGGCAATCATTGCTCACGAAACTGTGCGCTTATGTTTTCCGCGCGCAAGGAGCGACAAGAGAACAGGTAAATCATTGGGTTGTTTGCCTCTGCTACTTCAAAGACCAGCAGAACATCGCTGCGGCTGAGCGAATTGAGATCGATTCAGAAAATCAGGAGAAGGGACTCGTGAAAGGCCGATTAGCACACCGATCAACACGAGCCTGACTCCGCGCGCAGTTCTTGGACGCACGCTGAGGCGTCGCTCCCTTGCGCAAGTATGGCTGAACTGGTTTATGAGAAAATCGCGTTCCGCTGATTTGCTCACGGCGAGGAGTAGCTCGCTCAACCCGTCGAAAAGTTTGTTGGCGGCTGGGTCGTTCATCTTGTCGCTTGGTTTCGGCAAACTTAGTTCTGTTGACGCACTCCTGAATTGCCATCTGGAAAGGCGATTACTCAAAACCGAACTGTCATGACAGGTCTTTCTCAGGATGTGCGGCTTGCTTGGCGGATGTTACTCCGGCAACCCGGCTTCAGTATCGTCGTAATCGCTACCCTCGCACTAACGATTGGCGCGGCAACGACGGTTTTCACCTTGTTCGATGCAGTCGTACTTCGGCCATTTCCTTATTGGGAAGCGAATCGGTTGGTTCGCGTTCAAAGCGAAGAACCCAAGATTCCAGGAACCACGCGCGGAGCCTCCATTAGCGATTTCCAGGATTGGCAGCGTGACAACTCAGCACTCTCGGACATGGGCGCGTACATCACGTTTGCTAACAACCTAACCGGTCATGGTCCCGCCCGAGCCACTCGCATGACTTTCACAAGTCCTGGGTTGTTTCGCGCACTGGGGGTTCAGGCTGCGAGGGGCCGGTTGTTTACTGATTCGGAAGACCGGTTTAACGGCGATGTTCGTAAGGCAGTCCTCAGCCACGGATTGTTTCAGGACCTGTTTGGCAATCGCGAAGCGGGACTGAATCAGGTTATTCACTTGCGCGGAGCTTCGTACACGGTGATTGGGGTAATGCCTCCCGGTTTCGATTACCCGGATAACACCAAAGTATGGGTTCCGCTGATGGCTCGCTATACGGGATCGAGTTACTCCTGGTGGAAAGATCGCGAAGTACGCATCCACTCTGTGTTGGGCCGTCTGAAAACCGGCGTAACCATAGACCGGGCGCAATCCAGCATGGACACGATCGCGGCGGGACTGGCAAGGAGCAACCCCGTAACAAATAAGAATGTCCGCATTGTAATTTCCCCTATGCGAGACGTTGAAACCGGGCCGGTACGGCCTTACGTGGTTGCGGTGGCGGCGGGTGTACTGGTGCTTTTGTTAATCGGTTGCGTAAATGTGGCGAACCTATTTATTGCACGCGCGGTGGCTCGCGAGCGGGAACTCGCCATCCGGTCAGCCCTCGGGTCTTCCGGGCTGCGAATACTGCGGCAACTGCTGGTGGAGAGTTTACTCCACGGCGCCCTTGGCTGCGGCATTGGACTGCTCCTCGCTCTTGCAGGCGCCAGAACACTTACGTGGCTGATTCCTGCGGCTTT
>JAVHMZ010031816.1:0-12685 GCA_034782995.1 Amazona versicolor | reverse complement strand
CGCTTCAACCGGCGCACCTAAGATCTTCAGTTCTGCTTTATCGCCGCCAACTAACGTTAATTCGAATTTCAATACATCGTCGCTGTCTTTCTCTTCAAAATCGAGAGTAGAGCCCTTCAGCTTAGGATGGAGAATCTCCGCGACTGACTCAGGCCGGCCGTCCGACTCAGGCTCTTGCAAATTTCCATTCGCATCAAAGTTGACCCTGCAGTTCTCGGTCTGACCAGAAATCGGATTACCATTCTTCAGGCGGAGGGTGCAGATCACCTTATCTTTAACCTTTGCCTGCCATTCACCAACAAACGCCTTAGCGTCTAAACCCTGAGCGGAGAGCGGCAGACCGGCAAAGATCACTACTCCGGTAAGTAACTTCAGCATGGCTCAACTCAAGGGCAGGTAACATACCGTCTTGGAAAAAGCTGAAACCACTGGCGCGGTCCCGCTGCGTTTCAGGGAATGGGCGTCACAGGAGTGAAAACATCGCGACGGGAAATGGATCTCCCAGAGACGGCGCGAGTTTCGCGCCACCAATAATGAGAAACGCGAGTCCAAGAACAGTTTTGGAAATCCAGATCGCGATGGGCGCGCCTTGCATTACTACTTCATCGCCGAATATTCGCTCGGACGCATGTAAACTTCATCGACACGATAGGCTCCATTTACTTGCTCAATGAGTGGCGCTGCAGCTTTCCGATAAGGCAGAAAAGCTGAATCGCTATGAAGCGCATCCCAATTTTTCTTCGCTTCGTCCATACTCGGATGAGCCAACAGGTACACAAATGTGTCTTTCCACGCGGGATCACCGTTTGGTACCCAATAACCTACAGTGGTGAGGTTATGCTGCGCCTGCAGCTTGGAAACGTTCCCAAAGATCGACTCCAGATCCACTACTTTTCCCGGCTTAGTGTGATAGACCATTAGCTCGAAAACGCGGTTACTGTCGGCCCTCACCTTAGTCGGTTGCGAGAACCGAGCGCTAATCAGCGATCCCGTGGCAAACGAAAGCAGGGCAATCCCCACAACAGACCAACCTCTAAGCTGACACCGATCGAGCATCGCGACGAAACGTTCATCAGATTTGTGCATGCCTGCCTATGACGAAGGGGTGTCGAAAAATGGTCCGCCTGATCCTGCGATCCAGCCTGGTGTAACCGCAGGTACCGTTTCGGCAACTATAATCAAGGCATGAAGTTTCGCATTGTGCTTGAGTACGATGCAGACACACAGGCTTACTCTGCAGTATGCCCGGAATTGCCCGGTTGTGCATCTGCAGGCGACACGGAGCAAGAGGCGAAACAAAACATCAAAGAGGCAATCGAACTCAATCTCGCACCATCAGACGTCGATCTTTCGCGCGACGCCAAGCTGGATGAGGTCACTGTTGAGTGACCGTGGAATGCCTCGCCTTAACGCATCCCAAGTGACTTCAGTTCTCAAACGAAATGGATTCGCGCTTGTCGGCCAATCGGAAAGCCATCATAAGTGGCGGAATGCCGTGGCGCCCAAGCAGGTGGTCGTTGCACAACATAAGGGAAATTGTTGCCCCTCGGAACGCTCCGTTCCATCATCGCTGGAAGTAGTCTGCCATCAGACAGATCGCGGAAATGAACCGGCCCACGCTTAACTGATCGAACTGGCAGTCACGAGAATTTTCTAACCCCCATCCCTAACAAAACGAATCAAATCACGCTTCACCCGACCCCGCCCGCGCATTCTCGCCATGCTACTGGTGAAGCGAGAATGACGACATTAACAATCCAAGATCTCCAATCCCAACTCGAACAAGCACTGTCTCAAGCTGAACAGGCGCTCCGCGCTCCCACCCCGCGGCTCCTCGAGCGAACGCAATCACTCCCCATTACGGGGTTCTTCCACGCCGTCACCGGCCAGCGCCTCCTGCTTCCACCCGACGAGGCTCTAGCCTACCTGCAACTCGGCGCGGACTTCTTCAAAGACCTCCAACCCATGGGCGTCCGCGAAACGCACGCCGTGCAGCGCATAATCGACATTACATGGCGCCTGCACCGCGCGACCGCCATGGAAAACAACATCATCGAAACCGAAACCCTCCGCCACGCCCAACCCCACGACGACGCAAGAACCGGAGCCGTAGCCGCCCAAGCCGCCGCGATCCGCAACGATTGCGAAAACACCGGCGCTCTCGACATCCTCAACCGCTATGACGCGCGCCTCACCCGCGTGCTCCGGCAAACCAACGACGAACTCGAACGCCTCCAGGCAAGCCGCGAAAAGAAGGGCAAGCCCGGGTTCGTTCGCGAAGAATGCCACGCTCTACTCTGGTACGAAGAAGTGATCGGCAAATATGCCGCGCAAAAAGCCGAACCACCAATGCTCACCAAGGAACCAACCGATGCAAAACAGAGCACTTACCTAGAGGGTTCGCTTCGTCGAAATTCCTTCCCAGCTACCGGAATTAGCCCGCGGAACACCCCGGCGAAGCCCCGCCAACTCCACCACAAAACCGCAAACGCCGGCTAATCATCTGGGTTTCGCGGAAATCGTGCTAAACCGTAAAACCCGCAAAGCACCCTTCGAGCGTGTCCAAAGCGAAATCCGCTTGATCGCGATTAATCGTCAGCGGCGGACTCAGCCGAAGTGTGTTCTCACCCGCCCCAAGAATCAGAAGACCGCGTTCAAACGCCATATCGACAATACGATCGCGCTCATCCGGCGCCTTCTGTTTCGTCTGCTGATCGCGCACGAGCTCGACGCCGAGCATGAGACCAAGACCGCGAACGTCGCCAACAATTGGGAAACGCGCAGGCCAGCTTCTCATCCGCTCCATCATGTACGCGCCAACCCGGGCAGCATTGTCCACCAGTTCTTGCTCGAGCAATTCAATCGTCGTAAGCGCAGCGGCAACCGAAACCGGGTTTCCACCGAACGTCGAAGCATGCGCGCCGGGAGGCCAGGTCATGATTTCCGCATTCGCCACGGTGGCGCTGATCGGCATGCCACTGGCAATTCCCTTGGCGACAGTAAAGATATCAGGGGCAACTCCGAAATGCTCAGCAGCCCACATCTTGCCAGTACGCCCCATGCCCGACTGCACTTCATCGAAAATGAGGAGCATTCCGTGGCGGCGGGCGACGCGCTCGAGCTCTTCCAAAAAGTGAGCCGGTGGAACAATGTATCCGGCTTCGCCCTGGATTGGCTCGACCACAATCGCCGCTACTTCCTCGGCGGGAAGAATGGTTCGGAGCAGTTGGTCTTCGATAACCTTCGCGCAATCCACGGCGCAGGTATCCGGTGTCTTGCCGTATGGACAGCGATAGCAGTAGGCATACGGAACGTGATGCACTCCCGCCATAAACGGACTGAATCCACGGCGCTGCACAGGCCTCCTCGCGGTCAGAGCCAGCGAGCCCATCGTTCGCCCATGAAACGCTCCGAGAAATGCAATGAACTTGTCGCGGCCACTCGAGTAGCGTGCCATCTTGATAGCCGCTTCCATTGCTTCGGTTCCGGAGTTGCCGAAGTACACGCGCCGGTCGAGATTCCCCGGCGCGAGCGCCGCCAACTTTTCCGCAAGCTGCACCATATTGTCGTAATAGAAATCAGTGCCAGACATATGGAGGAATTTGGCGGCCTGTTCCTGAACCGACCGGACCACACGCGGGTGACAGTGACCGGTCGATACCACGGCAATGCCGGCGTTAAAGTCAAGGAATCGATTTCCGTCAACGTCAGTAACGATCGCCCCTTCGCCGCGATCGATCACCAACGGATAACCTCTCGTATAAGAAGGCGACAGAACTTTGTGGTCGCGATCCATAATGGCCTGCGCGCGCGGCCCAGGTAGAGGACCACGCAGCGAAGGCAAATGTCCTTCAGGGGAAGAAACAGAGGAAACTACTTCCACAGCGTTCATACAACTCTCCAGTAGAAAGGGAACAGTACTGCAACAACGGGAAAGGGCCGCTCGCGAGGGAGCAGTTAGTCAGAGCCGAAGAGGCTGGGACGTGCCGTGGTGGGGCGCACTGGCATAATTCCAGCTTACCCGATTCGTCGCCGCCCGGAGATGAATAAATGATGAAAGCGGTACCACGCATGGCAAAGCGCGCCCAAAATATGGGCCCTTCTTCGTCGGCAAATCGCACCAGATGAAGCGCACTTCGAGAGCATTGCGGCTCGCGGTTTTTCGATGGGAATGGCAGAAGGTCAAACCGGCTATAGCCATTCGCAACACCTGTGGAGTCGTGCTGGCTTTGGCCGCGTTCGTCGCCATTCACCAGACAGCGCTCGGCTTGGTGGCAGCCCTGGGAGCCCTCAATGTGGCGTACTCGGATGGAGATGATCCGTACGCGCTCCGGGGACGGCGCATGCTGCTTTCGAGCACAATCGGCGCAGTCTCTTTGTTCGTCGGAGGGATCACCGGAGACGTTCACGCCTTGGGTATCCCCTTCACGGCTCTCTGGGCATTTGCGATGGGGTTGTTGGTTGCACTGGGATCGACTGCCGCGGATTTAGGGTCAATCAGTCTGGTTACGTTGATCGTGTTTTCTGCGCGGCCGTTGACCCCGGAACAAGCCGCATTCTCCGGGTTAGTCGCTCTGAGCGGCGGGTTGCTGCAAACCGGTCTCTCTCTTCTGTTCTGGCCAGTCCGTTCATACGTGCATGAGCGCGCTGCATTGAGTACGCTGTACCGGGAGTTGTCTGCTTTAGCGACAGCGCCCGTAGTCACTGGAACAGAGCCGCCTGGCACCGTGCCATTCATCAGCGCCCAGCAAACGCTGTCTGCGCTCAACCTGCAGCATGATCGCGAAAGCGAACGGCTCAGCGCCATCCTGAGCCAGGCGGAGAGGATTCGGCTCGCATTGTTGACGCTGGCGCGTTTGCGGCAAGAGCTCGAACCTGCACCATCGCAGCTGCTTTCGCAATTCCTCGAGACGTGTTCGGAGTTGCTCCGTGCGGTCGGCGCATGCGTGATGAGCATGCAAGCGTCGCCCGGAACGGAGGATGTTTTGAGCGAGATATCGCGAATGGTCGAGCAGTTTCGATCAAGCGAGCGGCCGGACACTTCCGCGTTCGAGTCGGCTCTCGTGCGGGATACAGCGTGGCAGATGGAAGCGCTTGCGGGACAGATCCGCTCTGCGCTGCGGCTTTCTACTGAGCGCCCCGAGCAAGCGCTTCCGCCCTCGCCCGGTGCTGAAATTCCTGGAAAGAACTGGAGCCGTGGTCTTCAAGCACGCATGGCGATCCTGCGTGCCAATCTCACGTTTCGCTCAGTTGCCTTCAGGCATGCGCTACGTTTGGCCCTGTGTGTCGGAATAGGGAGCGCGTTTGGGTATGCGGTGGGCTGGCAACGCTCGTATTGGATTCCCATGACCGCAGCCATCGTGCTGCGGCCGGATTTTCTCACGACGTTCAGCCGGGGAGCATTACGCTTAGCAGGCACGCTACTCGGATTAATACTCGCCACGTTGATCTATGCGGCGCTGCCGCAAGCGGCAATGACGGATCTGATCGTGGTGGGCGTGTTCACGCTTCTGCTGCGCTCAATCGGAGCAGCGAATTATGGCGTCTTCACCGTTGCGATTAGCGCTCTCGTTGTCGCGCTGATCAGTGGGACGGGAACGGACCCAAAGCAAGTGATTCTCCTACGAGGGTTGAACACCGCCCTCGGTGGAATGATCGGAATGTTGGCTTATGCGGTGTGGCCGACGTGGGAGCGAGCACAATGGAAGGAAACCTTCGCTCTTCTGCTCGAGGCGTACCGCACCTATTTGCAAGCAGTCGGAAGAACACTGTTTCGTCGAGATCCTGCGGCGCTGCTAAAAGTGGACGAAACCCGTCAAGCGGCGCGAGTTGCACGCTCCAATACGGAAGCGTCCTCTGATCGATTGGAGCTCGAACCGGCGGTCGAGAAGCGCCTGCGGAGAAGGGTTGCTTCGATGTTAGCGGTCTCACACGATTTCATTTTCGCGGCGATGGCCCTGGAAAGCGCCCTCATGCCGGACAACAATCGCGCGAGCGTGCCGTTGCGAGGCTTTCTTCAGCAGGTTGATCTCACTCTTTACTATCTGATTGCGGGCTTGCGCGGAGGGAGAATCGATCCAAAAGACTTGCCGGACTTACGAGAGCAATACCGACACATAACCGAAGCGAAGGACTCAGAGGAAGAGCCCCTTGCCCTCCTTAAAGTGGAGATTGATCGCATGACAAACGCCCTTAATACGCTGGCTGAACAGGTCAGCGAAGTTGCTCGTATGCATGATGCGGAGCGAGCGGTTTGAAAGGAGCCGCAAACGCATTCGAGCGCCGTCCGCTGCTTGTTTTCGCATGGCTCTCGGCCACCTATCTTGTGCTTCTTGTTCCACTAATAAACCGTCCTCTGTGGCACGACGAGCTGTTCACGTTTTACATCGCTAATGCTCCGAGCTTCCGCGCGATGTTGGAACAAACGAGGACGATCGATCTCAATCCACCACTGCTCTACATCGTGACTCGGTGGGCGAACAGCCTCTTTGGACTAAGCCCGGCGGCGACAAGATTGCCTTCCACAGTTGCTTATTACTTAGCGACTGCGCTGTTGTTTTTCTATCTGCGGCGCAAAGTGGGTGCCTTGTTCGGGGCAGCTGCTCTGCTCTTGTTTTGGTCTGGAGTGTACTTTGCGTACGCCGCAGAAGCCCGCCCTTATGGCATCCTGCTTTTCTTTTTTGTACTAATGCTAGTCAGTTACGATCGCGCCACCACGGAAAAGCGGCCGGCTTGGACACTCGCAGGGCTCTGGCTAGGAGGGCTCGGCATGGTTGCGATGCACGTGCTCGCTCCGTTCTCAATCGGGCCGTTCTATGTTGCGGAGCTCTTACGCAGCGCGCGTCGAAGACGAGTAGACTGGGCTGTGGCTATTGCGCTACTTGCTCCACTTGCCGCGGTTGCAATCTATGCTCCGTTAGTGCGGCGATTCGATCAGGTCTACTTCCCGCCCGCCTTTCAAGCCTCCGCCCGCAATTTAGCAAGATTCTATTGGGTAATCTTTCGAGTCAGTGTGGTCTCGTTCCTCGGCGCCCTGATCGGCATGCTAGTAGGGGTTTGGATGAGCCGCGACCGCAAGGGAGCGGTTTCAAAAGTTCCGCCGCACTGGCGTCTAACCGACCTAACAATCGGAGCAACACTTACACTCGTCCCAGTTTTGGTAACCGCAGTTCTGATGCGATCCCATGGTGCATTCTGGGATCGATATTGCATCACGTCCGCTCTAGCCATCTACATCGCCTGCGTCGCGGTAATTGCGCAAGCCGTCCGCCACAAAAGTACAGTCGCCTTGGCCATGCTAATCGGCATTTCTCTCGCTCTGTTAGTCGACCGCGGAGCAATACCTTTTAAGAAAGCCCTAGCCCGGCCGCGTTCGGCGGCCGCGCTCGAACGTATCGAACCCGAGTTGCCGATCGTAGCCGCCAGCGGCGTGACCTTTCTCGAGATGGATCACAACGAAGGAGAAATCCTGAAGAACCGCCTCTACCTTCTGCAAGATCGAGCTTCAGCGATTCACTACGCGCACGCTACCTTGTTTGAAGGCTTTGACAAGCTGAAGGAGTTTTTTCCGATCCAGTCCCATGTGGAATCGCTCGAGTCGTTCAAAAGTGAGCATGCTCATTTTCTAGTTTTGACCCGGGCGCATTACCCGGAAGATTGGTTACTCCCAAAGCTGGCCGACGACGGTGCGCGCATCCGCTATTTGGGAGAGTACCTCATTCCTTATGAAGATCGCCGGTTATACGATGTTACTCTCGCAACTCGCTAACCTTTGATGTCTCGCAGCGCTTGAAGAGGATATAGGTATCAGGCTCAGACTTACCGTTCTTCCACCAGATCGCGCCTTCGAACCGCCGTTCCTCGCAGTAACCCGAAGCGCGCACCCGGTCGATTTGGTCGGCACGCGCGTCAGAAGACACAATCACATAATCGACGACTCGAGGATCCAGATCGGTGGCAAAGCGATGGTCCAGTGATCGGGTCCAAGGGGAAAACGCAAGCTTACGCCCGTGCTCTTGTTCCTCAAAGAGATTGCGATCAAAGTAAGGTTGGATGGCAAAAGACTTGAATCCGAGCGTGTATAGATAAGTGCGATCCTTCTGTGTTCGCTTCAGATACTCGGCAGCGGCGCGGCTGCCGGAGTAGCTCTGCGACCAATCGTAACGGAGGGATCGAAGCCCGAACGAGACTTGGAAAACGAAGACAACGGCCATCAGGACCATGAGGATTTGTGACTTCGCTCGGGCCGGTTGCTCCTCGAGAAACACCCACGATGCAAAAATCCACAGGCAGAAAATAATCCCTGCATGCCAAGGCGCGGCCTGGTTCAAAATGGCAAGCACAAGCAGCAAAATCAAAGGCCCTGCAAACAGGACGAGCGCCCTCGAACGGCGAAACAGAATCAGTGAGAACAGGATTACGGCGGTGCCGAAGGTGAGCGAGACCGCGCGGTAGAGCGCCGTACCGAGACCACCTAGAAATGCTTCGCTGATCTGTTTCCCGAACCGGAGCAGCATATCGGCTGGGCGGTAAGACGAGCGATCGAGAAAATCAGACGGAATGCGAAGCTCTAGAAACAAACACAGGTACAGCGCGAAAATTGACGTTAGTAGCGTGCAGGCGAGGACGCGCCGGGTCTGGAACCAACTCTCCGCGCGAGCTTGCCAAAACCACTCAGCGAAAAAGACGAGCGCGATCAGAGCGCCATGCAAACTGGCATTAGCGAGCAAGAAGGTCAGTAGAAGATACAGACGGGGCCGCTTCCGAACGCGATCCGGATAACTTGCAGCCAAAGCGAACAGGAGCGGAAGGAACACGGAATAGCTTCGCGCGATCACGGCATATTGAAACGCTGGGAAATAGCAGAACGGAAACAGCACGCGAATCCAGGTGGGAAAAGGTGAACGCCACAGGAAAATAGCAACTGCAACAATGCCAAGCGCGGCGCTGATGAAACTCAGATCTGTGTACGGAAACGCTCCTTTGGCGAAAGGCATGAGGAGAAGCTGCCAAAGTCCGGGCGTTCCTTCGTAGCGAGTTTGATGGAGCAGCAACTCCGCCGGTGTAAGATCGCGCGCCAACAGCCAGGATTGCGCTTCATCCAGCCACGCTTCGTGACGCGCGGCGCATCCCAGAACGAGCACAGAGTAAAGGCACAACACGGACGCGTTCACCCAATTCTGCTGCTGGCTTCGATCCGCGGCGATCATTGAAATCGTATACTTAAGAACAGAAGTATTGTCCTTTCGGCAATCTTGGACACTCACAAATCATAATCATGACAAGGAACTCCTCCTCAGAGGAATCCGACCAGAAGGCGCGGAAACTCCATCTTCACCTGGTTATGACCTGTGTCGCGTTGTTACTCGCGGCGGGTCTACTAGTCTGGTCGCTGCAAGGCATTGAATGGGCCAAAGTCGGTACGATCCTCAAGAGTGTGAATCGCGGCTTCCTGGCATTTTGTTGCCTTCAAACCTCGCTCGCGTTGTACCTGCGAGCAATCCGGTGGCGTTTGTTACTGACTGCGGAAGCGCCCATCGGAGTACGAGCGGCATTTTGGGCAACTTCGGCCGGATATTTCGGCAATAACTTTCTCCCCGCGCGTGGCGGAGAACTCGTCCGCACATTCATGATAAGTTCCCGATCGCCGTTAAGAAAGAGCTACGTTTTAACCACGGCGTTCGCCGAGCGTGCGGCGGACGCAGTCGCGCTGGTGGTCATCACCGGTGCTGTGCTTCTTCTCCTTCCGAACAAAACGACATGGCTGGCGCGCGCGTCACTTTTTTTCGCTTTGATTGGAGTTGTCGGAATTGCCGCCATCACCGTGCTCCCGCGAATGGAGCAATTTGCAGCGCGCGTGATCAACTTGTTGCCGATTGGAGTTGCGATTCGGTCCAAGCTTCGCCAAATACTCGAGCAATGTTTGCGCGCTCTGCGTTCCTTTCATGATGGGAAACGTTTGGCGAACTTCACCGCGCTCACTCTGTTCATCTGGGGCACGGACGCAATCGGATCCTGGGTCGCCAGCTATGCGCTTGGGATGAGTATGACCATTCCGGTCGCTTTTCTCCTGGTAGCGGCGCTGGGGTTAGGCAGCGCACTTCCATCCGCGCCCGGTTACGTTGGTATTTACCAGTTTGTCGCGGTGACGGTGCTCACGCCGTTCGGCTTCAGCCGGACTGATGCGATCGCGTACATCATCTTCGCGCAAGCCTTGCTCTATGTAGTGATCGGATTTTGGGGAGCGATCGGATTCTGGCAATACAAGCGGATGTCGAGTTCACAATTCAAGCTGGAGGTTCAAGACTCCACATATATGTCCGCCTAATCCCCTCTTCGAGCGAGATAAGCGGCGTTAAGCCGAGCTCATCGCGGGCACGATCCGTGCTCGGCACGTAGCGCGCCGGAAGTACACCCGGTGTGGCGCTTCGAGCTACTTCGATCTTGGTCTCAGGAGCAGTTACTTGCACAACCTTCTGAGCAAGGTCGAGAATCGAGATCGCGTCGGGAGATCCGACGTTGTAAATTCGCGCGGAGCCTCCCCGGAACAGGATGGTCCAAAGCCAAATGGCAAGATCGGCCGCATAAAGATACGAGCGGAAAGGCGCACCGTCACCCGAGATCCGCACCGGACCGCCGTGGCGGACGTCACGAATAAAGTTCCCAACCGCGTAATTGCGATCGAGCGGCAAGTGCGGGCCGATAAACGCAAACAGGCGCGGGACCAACGCGGCAAACCCATACTGTTGCGCGTACATCGTGCAAAGCCATTCGCCGACGCGTTTGGCCTGCCCGTAAGTGGCGTTGGGATCTGTGGTTGACGGAGCGCCCGTGTAGTCTTCGGAAACACGATTGAGGCTGGGCGGTTGTGGGCCATACGCAGCGCCGGAGCTAGTAAACAGAAATCGCTCGGCTCCTCGCAGCCGTGCGAATTCAAGGGCGTGCCGAGTAGCGGTCACATCTCTTTCAAACATTCCTGTGGGCGCTTTTGAATTGGGTGGAACTTGTAGCTCGGTGGATCCGTGAATCACGGCGGAGAATTCGCCCTCCGGAGCTTCGAACGACGTTGCATCGCCTAACACGAGTTCCATCGCACGATCGCTGAAGGCATGCGGAACTTTGGCGCGAAACGCGTCCGGATCACGCGTGAGCACATTTATGCGTGCTCCCAGATCGTGGTACCGGTTTGCCCAGACAAAGCTTTCAACAAGCCACGTTCCGACGAAGCCTGTGCCGCCGGTAATGAAAACTTGTCGGCCGCGCAAGTGCTTCCATAAGTCACCTGTGTGGGCGAGAATATGATCGAGATCTCGCGCTAGCGGATGGGAGCTCTTGGTCAACGGAGCGCGAGAACGGTGGCGGGAATTCGATGGAATATATCCAGCATGTAATCGAGCATTTCTGAAGTGATTCCAGGGTAAACGCCGACCCAAAAAACTTGATTCATAATAAAGTCGGTATTTTCGAGCGAACCAACAACTCGATGTGGTATATCTTGGTAAGCGGGCTGACGAAGTAAGTTGCCCCCGAACAGTAGACGCGTAGCAATCTTGCGCTGCTCTAAAAACGCGATCACTTGATTCCGGTCAAACGGGGCATCCCGGCGGACAGCGATCGGAAAACCAAACCAACTGGGCTCAGAATCGGGCGTCGCCTCGGGCAGGATGAAGAACTCCTCCAGATCGCGAAGACCTTCGCGAAGAGCGTGAAAGTTAGCACGGCGCTTGGCGATAAAGTCCGGAAGTTTATTTAGTTGAGACACTCCCACAGCGGCCTGCATATCGGTCATCTTGAGGTTATAACCAATGTGCGAGTAAGTGTACTTATGATCATAGCCATGGGGTAAATTACCCAGTTGCCAATCGAATCGTTTACCGCAAGTATTCTCTTTGCCGGGTTCACACCAGCAGTCGCGGCCCCAGTCGCGGAACGATTCAACGATGGTCTTGAGCAGCGGCTTTTCTGCTAGCACGCAGCCGCCTTCGCCCATCGTGATGTGATGCGCTGGGTAGAAGCTTACTGTCGCAAGATCTCCGAAAGTCCCGACCTTTTGTCCTTTGTAAGTCGCACCGACCGCATCGCAGCAATCTTCCACTAACCACAGATCATACTTACGTGTGAACTCGGTAACTGCGCCAAGATTGAACGGATTTCCCAGAGTATGTGCGATGACTACGGCCCGCGTCCGTGAGGAGCGCGCCGGTTCAAGCATCGAAGCATCGATGTTGTAAGTGGGGATCAACTCATCCACAAACACCGGAACGAGCCCGTTCTGGATGATTGGATTAACCGTGGTCGGGAAACCAGCCGCCACCGTAATCACTTCATCACCTCGAAGCAGCCGCCTATCGCCCAGTTTGGGCGAAGTGAGAGCCGTTACCGCCAGCAGGTCGGCCGAGGAGCCGGAGTTCACCAAGGTGGCGGTGCGAATGCCGAACCAGCGCGCGAATTGCCTCTCAAACTGCGCAGCGAAGCGACCCGTCGTTAGCCAGAAATCGAGCGACGAATTCACAAGTGAGCGGATATCGTCCGCATCGAAGACGCGCCCCGATACCGGTATCGCGCTCTGGCCGGCGACAAACGGCTGTTTGCCAAACGCAGCGTCGTGATATTCGCTAACCAAGTCGAGAATGCGCTGCCGCAAGCTCTCGGCCTGCAGATTCATCTACTGAACCCCCAAAGAAGC
>JAVHMZ010031709.1:0-12692 GCA_034782995.1 Amazona versicolor | reverse complement strand
CTGGATGGAGATGCCTTGCGGTAGCGTTTTGTCCAGCGCTGCAATCTTGGTGTGTACCGCATCCGCTACCGACACAGTGTTACTGTCCGGCTGCCGGTAAATGTTGAGTAGCACTGCCGGTGTGCCATTCGCAGTGACCGTTGTGTAAACCGGTTTCACGGAAGGCGTCACAGTCGCAATGTCGCGAATCGCAACCGGATTGCCACTGGCCGTCGTCTTCACAACCACGCTTCCGATCTCAGCTGGGGTGCGCACCTGTCCGCTCACCAAGCCGAGCACAAGCTGATGGTCGCGTTCGATCAACCCTGGCGAATCGATCAGGTTACTTTTCGCAATGCCATCTAGAATGTTCGGTACGGTAACCTGCGCCTCCACCAGCTTTGCTGGATCGGGCTCGATCTGAAACTCCGGTTCCTGACCGCCCTGAATGACAATTGTCGAAACTCCGTTCACTCGATTCAGCTGTGGCTTGATTGCATAGGTGGCCAACTCCCAAAGCGCCGTCTGCGAAATGGTGGACGACGTCATGCTGTAGCCCATAATCGGGAACGCTGCGAACGTTAACCTGTTGGTCGTTATGGTCGCGGTGGAGGGGAGAGTGGTTTGCACGCGCGCCACCGCTGCATTTACATACTGCAGCGTCTGGAACATGTCGACGTTCCAGTTAAAGAACAGATCGACCTCAGCCGATCCGCGGCTGGTAATTGAGTTGACGTGATCAAGGCCCGGCACCGTATTGATCACTTCCTCGATCGGGCGAGTGATCGTGACCTGCATCTGATCGATCGGCATCACGCCGTTGTCGACGCCAATCACGATGCGCGGGAAATTCGTCGACGGAAACACTGAAACCGGAATGCTGAACGCCAGGTAGGTTCCCCAGGCAGCCAGCGCGATAACGATAAAGAGGATCGGCTTAAGGTAGCGCGCGGTCCAGTGTTCGACCTCGTCCGTGACTTGAGGAGTAGCTTCGGCAGGCGCGAGCGTACTCATTTCCCGTCGTCCTTCGCGCCCGCCTCGCCGGGCTTCGCAAGCTCGATCTTCGCTTTGTCATCGAGCCCGAGCGCGCCGGACACAATCACCTGTTCGCCGCCCTTCAACCCTTTGGTAATCTGCGCTTCGTCCGCTGTGCGAACTCCAACCTCTACTTTTTGTTCGTGCGCTGTGGAATCCGGCCCGGCGATCATCACTTTCTCACCGCCCTCATCGGAAGGCAGCAAGGCAGCCGCCGGGACCACCACCGCATCCTGTATCTCGCCCGCAGAAACATTGATGTGAACCGTAGTGCCGAGCTTTAACTGCTCTTCCGGATTCGCTGCTTCTACCCAGACCTGGACGGTCGTGGTGTTCGGATCGACCGTGGGGCTCACCACCGTCACTTTGCCTTCGAGCTTCGCGTCGCCGCTCGAAATTTCTGCCGGCTGATTCACTCGAATCTTCGAGGCCTCTTGCACAGGTATGTTTGCGCGCGCCACCACGCGGGAAATGTCCACCACCGAGAACAAGGCCGAACCCGTACTCGCCATTTCGCCCACGTTCAAGGGCCGGTCGGCGATCGCTCCCGTGATGGGGCTGCGAACTTCGGCATACGAAGCCTGTGCCGCAGAACTGGCGTAGTGTGCTTTCGCCGCATCTACCTGTGCCTGCGCGCCTCGCAGTTGAGCCGGCTGCCCCGCCGTCTGCAACGACTTCAGATGTTGGCGAGCCGTTTCAAGCTGGCTCTGCGCCTGCACAAGCGTGACCTTCGCGTCTTCTACCAGCTTCTGTGCCAGCGCACCCTCACGAAATAGCTTGACGCGGCTGTCATACACTTTTTGCGCTGCATCCAAGCCTTCGCTCGCAGATTGAACATCCGCTCGCGCCTTCGTCAGATCATCCGGCATAGTAGCCGAACTCGTGTTCTGATAAGCGGCTTGCGCCTGCTCATAGAGTTGCTTGCTCTCTTGCGCCGCCGCCACCAGATCGCGATCTTCCAGCACCGCCAGCAACTGCCCTGCGCGCACATGATCCCCACGCTGCACCAGAAAGCGCTGCACCGGCGCGCTGATCTTCGGCACGATGGTCGCCTGCTTGAGTGGATACAAAACCGCTTCCGCTGTGATCACTGAAGAAATCGGCTGCCGCTTAGCTGTCGCAACTTCCACGGGAGTTGCCGGCGCTTCCTCGCCTTTCGTGCTTGCCTGGTCTGACTTCTTTGAGCAGCCGCCTGCCAGCAGGAGAACTGCAGCGACGCCGAAAACCCCGCGCACCCTGGTCATGTCTAGAAGTTCCCCGTTAAAGTTTGCACAACCGAATAAGCCACTCGGTAGCGGTACAGCCCATCGACATATGCGCTGCGCGCCAGGTTTGCTGTCGATTGCGCATCGACCACTTCGAGAGCAGTCGCTTCGCCCGCCTGGTAGCGAAGAACCGTCAGCCGAAGGCTCTCGTCGGAAAGGTCCGCCGAGGAACGCAAAGATTGCACCTGCGACAAGGCCGTTTGCGCCTCGCGATATCCCGAAGCAAGTTGGGACTGCAGGGTGCGCTGCGCCAGCGAAAGATCCAGGCGCGCCTGCGCTTCCCGGTAGCTCGCCTGCCTCACTTTACTGCGCGTTGCGCCCCAATTCCAGACTGGCACTAGCAGCGTTGCCTGCGCCGAATAGCCAAGATTCTGGCGGTACGGAACAAGATAATTAGGCAGCGTGCTGCGCCCGGTTGCCGGTGTCGGGTAGTCCGTGCGAGCCGCGAATTGGTTTGCATCGATGCCGTAGAAAAAATCCAACCCAAACTGTGGAAGGTAAGCATATCTCGCCACCGTTACCCCAAGCCGCGCCTGTCGCGCACTAGCCTGCGCAGCGCGCAAATCAGGACTGGAAGCCTGAGCTTGGGCAGTCACCTGTTCCAAATCCGGCAGCACCGGCAGTTGAGCTAAATCGTCCTGGATCTCATACTCGGTGTTGAGCGAAGGAAAAATCAGAATGCCTAGCGCAATCTTCGCCTTGAGCGCGTTCAACTCTGCGTCCTGCAGTTCGCGCTGGCGCTGCTGCACCTGTATTTGCGCCTTGATCACGTCCGCGTGCGCAACTTCCCCGCCCGCTTCTTGCTTTTGCGTAATCTCGAAAAACCGCTGTGCTTCAGACAGGCCGCGCCGCGAGCTGGCCGTCTTCTGCTCGGCCGAAGCAATCGCGTAGTAGTTCTGGACCACCGTCGCGTTCAACCCGCGCGCCGCTACATCCACCCGGGCTCGCGCAACCGCTTCGGCAGCTGCGGCCAGTCGCACTTCACCGCCCCGGACCAGCAACAGCAAGTCTTCATGAATCTGTGCCTGCTCGTTATACACGTGAACGCCATCGTTAGCCACATACACACCCGAGGGCGTGCCGTTCCCTTGGGTGTAAATGAATTGATTGAGCGCGTTCAAGCTCGGCAGCGTAGCTGCTCTTACCTGTGCTTTATCCTCCTTCGCAATACGTGCCAGCAGATCGGCCGCTTGTATCTGGACGCCGTATTTCCGCGCCCGTTCAAACGCTTCTTGAAGCGTAATCGTGAGTGCGGGAGTCGCTGTTTGCGCCGGCTCAGCCGCTAACGCAAGGTGAGCGGCCGTCATCGCAGTGGCTAAACACACCAGGAGCCACGCTCCGCCTCGACGCAGCCCCAGCGGCGTGACCATCACACCTGGAATTACACCAATTTTTCCTGAAAAAGAGCTGAAACGGCTTCAGGACATCTTCAGATCGTTTCGCTAGCATATTTGCAGACCGCCTTGCTTATTTTGCTGGTTGAAGACGATCCAAGATTGGCCGCAGTATTGACTCAAGGTCTCTCGGAAGAGGGCCACCACGTTCACCTCGCGAAGAATGGACCGCAAGGCTTGGCCATGGCGCAATCCGCGGCTTTCGACGTCATCGTACTTGATGTCATGCTGCCCGTACTGAGTGGACTCAGGGTAACCGGGAAACTGAGGGAATCCGGTAATCGCACGCCCATTCTGATGCTGACCGCTCTCGACAGCATGGCGGACGTGGTGCGGGGGCTCGACCTCGGTGCAGACGACTACCTGACCAAACCATTCGCGTTTGAAGAATTGCTGGCCCGCCTGCGAGCTGTTAGTCGGCGAGGTCCGATCGCTCGCCCAGTGCTCTTTGAGCTTGCCGATCTCAAACTGGACAGTGCCACCCACACCGTAAATCGCGGCTCCACCAGACTGAACCTGACTCCGACCGAGTACAGCCTGCTTGAACTGCTGTTCCGCAACGCCGGACGTCCTCTTAGCCGCAGCGCCATCCTCGAAGCCGTTTGGGGCTTCGAGGCTGAAGTCGAGGAAAATACTGTCGAAGTATTTGTCAAGCTGCTTCGAGGCAAAGTCGACGCTCCCTTTCAGCAGAAGTTAATACACACGGTTCGTGGAATCGGTTACTGCCTGCGCCTTCCCGAGGATCAACTATGATGGCGCGCCACTCCATCCGTTTTCGCCTAACCATCTGGTATGCGCTCGCTCTCACTGCGGGCCTCCTGCTGTTTGCGGGCGCTATCTGGTTGTCCGCCTGGCACACGCTTCATAGCGACGTCGATCAGACACTCCAGCAGAACGCGTCCAGCGTACAGGCTTTCCTCACTGGCGAACTCAGTGAACCCGGCGTCAGGCTACCAGAAGAGTTGGCCGAGTATGCACAGGCTTTACCTGCTGGCACACTGTTGCGCATTGCGTCGCAGGGTGACAAAACGAACTTCACTACTCGCCCGAATTTCCCGTGGAGCCGGACTCCTCAGGTTGACAATTCATGGACGAATATCAAATTCAGGCAAACTACTTACCGCGTCTTCAATCGCATCGCCATCCTCAATGGCCTTCCGTGGCGCGTTACCTTTGCAGCTTCGCTCGACAACGTGCAATTACTTTTGCAGCGCCTCAGGCTGCTGCTGCTTGGCTTGATTCCCTTCGTGATCGCCTTGTCTGTGTTCGGTGGCACTTTGCTCAGCCGCCGCGCCCTGAAGCCGGTTGATGAGATCACCGACGCAGCCCGGCGAATCAGTATTCAAAACCTATCCGAACGCCTCAATGTGCCTCAAACCGGAGATGAACTCGAGCGGCTCTCCGAAACCTGGAACGGGATGCTCGGACGATTGGAAGATGCGTTCAGCCGGTTGTCGCGTTTCACCTCCGACGCGTCGCATGAGCTTCGAACGCCTCTAGCCGTCATCCGTAGTACGGCCGAAGTGGCCGCGCGCAAGTCACGTTCGGCGGAAGCTTATCGAGAAGCTCTCGGGCAGATTGTGACGGAATCGGAACGCATGTCAATTCTGGTGGACGATCTGTTGTTTCTCGCCCGCTGTGATGCAGAAAGCCTCCAATTGCCTACCGAACGGATTTCCCTCGCCACCGCGATAGAAGAAGTTCATTCGATGATGACGCCCGTTGCTGGCTTCAAAGGTGTGCATCTTACGACCGAATTCGCTCGCCTCGACGATAGTGAGATAGCGGGGAACAAGCCAGCTATCCGGCGGCTACTCCTGGTGCTGGTCGACAATGCACTCAAGTACTCTCGATTTGGAGGCAGAGTGACCATCTCGCTCGAGCGCGATACGGGCGGCGTTCATGTTAAAGTTGCCGACGATGGGCCCGGCATTCCCTCCGACGAGCTGCCTCTAATCTTCCAACGCTTCTATCGCGGCAACCTGGCGCGTGACTCCAACAACACCGGCTATGGTCTCGGATTAGCGCTGGCTAAGGGCATTGCGCAACATCATCGGGCGGAGATTGCTGTTAGTAGTATCTATGGCCAAGGTTCTGAATTCGAAGTCGTATTCCCCGTAGACGCCGGCAAGAAGACCGCTTCAAGCGGCGCGGGACTGAACGTCGATCACCGTAATGTCGTCTGATTGGCCGTTGCTTGACACCGCTGCCGCGGCGAGACGCGACGCCAAAGCGCCCGGTTGTGCCCTCGCTAGCAGGCGAATCTTCTGCAGCACCCAATCCTCGTAACCCTTGTCCTCTCCCGCCTGGCACTCCGACACTCCGTCGGAGTAAAGAACCAGGCGGTCACCACTTTCAAAGGACACCACTCGTTCGTCAAGCCCGCAGTCTTGGAATGCACCCAACATCGTACCGCTCGCTTCGAGCAGTTTCGACGATCCATCCCTGCGCAACAAAATGGCTGACGGGTGCCCGCAGTTCACGTATGTAACGGAACGACTGTCGGCTTCGTAAACAGCGAAGAACAGCGTTGCGAAATGTTCCGGCCGGGTCGACTCATAGAAGGAGCGGTTCACGCGCTGAAGCATCTCGGAAGGAGAGCCTGCGCCGCCGCGCTCTCCACGAATAATGGCCTGGAGCGTGGAAACCAGCAGCGCTGCTCCGATTCCTTTCCCACAAACATCG
This sequence comes from Amazona versicolor, assembly GCA_034782995.1. Taxonomy (NCBI): domain Eukaryota; kingdom Metazoa; phylum Chordata; class Aves; order Psittaciformes; family Psittacidae; genus Amazona; species Amazona versicolor. The sequence goes on along the minus strand of JAVHMZ010031709.1, from coordinate 6,334 downwards.
CCCAGGAGAAAGGCTGTGCGCGTCTCGTCCACTTCGAAATAGTCGTAAAGATCGCCGCCTACTTCGCCGGCTGGCAGACAAGCACAATTAAACTCCAAGTCGCCGCTCGCGAACTGCGCTGGAGGAAGCAGCTTCATCTGAACGCGGCGCGCCAGTGACAGCTCTTTCTCATGCGCCGACACTGAATCGACTTTTTCCGCGCTCGCCTTGATGTGCTTGGCGAACATCTCCAGCAGATGGTTCACGTCCCACGGCTTGGTGATAAAGTCGACGGCTCCATGCTGCATCGCCTGAACCGCAAGATCAATCGTGCTCCATCCCGTCATCGCAATGATCGGCACGTTTCGCCTTAGCGACCTTATGCGGTCGAGCAACGTCAAGCCTTCCTGGCCCGATGTGGTGTCGAACGCGTAATTCATGTCGATCACGATCAGATCGAAATCGTTTGAAAGAGCAGCTGCTATCGCAGCATCAGGCGAGTCGGCCATGTGAGCCGCATAGCCCGCGCTTTTCAATAACAACCGAAGCGCCTCGCGAATATCGGCCTGATCATCGACCACCAGAACCCGCTTCAAAGTGGTTTTCGTGGCCGCGGTGGAACTATCCATAGGTGCAGATCAATCTCAGGTTGTTAGAAGGCAACCGAATTACCAGTATCGGACCTTCGCTGATTCAGGCAGTTGCCCGGGTCGTCCTCAACCGCGGTGTTCGTTTACGGACAAGAGCAGTCCAAAGCGCCACACTCGCTCAGTTGCCGGCGCGCAGGATTTCGATGCCGCCATTACTGTTCGCCAGGTGCATGTCGCATTTGCCGGAGCCGAGCGTACCGTTCAAGTCGTCGCCCGAGAGAGATCCGGAAACAGTAATTGGGAAGTCGGACCGCACTTTGCCGAAAGAGGTTTTGGCCGCCACTCGATAGCTCGCGTCTGATTCCAGTCGAACTCGCAATACCGAAAACGACGTCCGAATGTCGATCGGCTGGCAACTGCCACGCAATATACTCGCCGCCTCTACCGCACCGTTCTGGCTCTCGATGCGGATCGGACCGGCGACGCCGTCTAGCATAGTCGGGCCGAAGCTCGTGTTGACCTGCGCTCCTTTCACATTGGTGGCTTTCACGCCGCCATTGGAATTCTCTACCGTCAATCCTCCGCCGATGTTTGTGGCTTGCACGGTCGCGAAGCTCGTCTTTACGCTTGCCGAGCCGCCAACTTTATCCAGCAACACTTCTCCGTTCCCCGACTCCACGTGAGCATCCCGCTGCACATCTCGGACTTCAACCGCGCCGAAAGAATTGATGACCGTTAGCGCACCGCCGACCCTGCTCCCCGACACACGAGAGTTGTTCGCTTTCGCCGACACCGCACCGCCGATGTTTTCAAAATGGACCGCCCCGAACGTGGTCCTAAGATTGGCCCATCCGCTCACGTAGATCGCCTCGACAACGCCGTTGGAATCGTTGACTGTCAAGTCGCCACGGAAGTTCTTCACCGTCACATTACCGAAAGAGTTCCGGACGTCGCCCACGCCTCCGGACGCACTGACGTCCACGCTTCCATTGCTGTTCGCGACACTAACGCCGTTCGACACGCGCGCAATTTGCAGACTCGCGAAGCGGTCATGCACTCTCAAACCGCCCGTGATATCGCTGGCTTCTACTCCCCCGTTACTCGTCTCTACGCGCACGTCGCCGGCGTTGCCGCGCACTTCCACCCGGCCGAATGAGTTCTGCAACTGCTGCGTTCCCCGGCAGTTTTCGATCTTCACGTCTGCATTCGAAGTGACCACTTCGGCCCCAGCCTTTGCTTCTGACACCGACACGCCGCCAAATGCATTTCTTACCGCCAACGGTGAGTTCTCGGGCACCGTCAGCGAATACTGCACGCTAAAGGAAATATTGCGCCACCCGAGAAACGATTTCGGAGACTCCGGATAGCGCGTTCGAACCGAAAGTTCCGACGCGGGCTCTACGATAATCTCCACCCGGTTCGCGTAATCCTTCGCCTGATTGAGATCGCCTGCCGATATTTTGATGTCCGCATGGATGACGATCGTTTGCTCGGAGTGAGTGCGAATGACAATATCGCCAAACTTGTTTTCTACATTCACGCGCTCACCGGTTCGCAAAGGCAAAGTTTTGTCGAATGTTCGGGTATATTCTTCCCGCGCGAAAGCCGAAGTGGCAAGCAGCAGTACGGGCAATAATCTAATTGTTTTTGTCACGAGTAATTACGTCCTCAAGAGTTTGCTGCTTTTCCCGATAAAGCCCGGCGAGAGTAAGCTGCAGGCGAGTGTTGAATCGGTTGTTGCGAACATTCGCGCGCGTTTCTTCGATGGCCGAATCCAGCAGCAATAGCTTTTCTCGCGTGTTGGCCGAAACGGGCGAGTGCTCCACGGCCAGCTTGGGCTGCGCCAATCTCGCTAACTTTTCAATAGAACTGCGATAGGCGGCTTCATTCTTTTCAACTTCGCCCAGCGCTTGGTCGGTCAGGAAATCTCTACTGGCTGCCGTTACTGCCGGCTGCGCATTTGTCGTGCCCGGATCGGGGCGCGATCGAAACAGAATGAACAAACCCGCTGCCACCACCAGCGTCGCTGCCAGCGTCCAGATCCTCGTCTGCTTCCAGAAAGCAACCCGCGGCTTCGGTTCAGCTCCGATGGCAGTCTTGATCGCGGGCCAGAGCGTTGGCGTCTCCCAGTCTTCGTGCAGGCTTCGTGCACTCGACGAAATTTCATTCCACAGCCGGTACTCGCGCCGGCAGAGAGCACATGTTTTCAGATGCTCGCGCGCTTCCGGCATCAGATCGCCGGTCGCGAGCGCCCGCTCTAGATCGCCACATTCGAACTTCATCGACCGGCCTCCCTAAGCAGCCGCTTCAACTGGCTCTTCGCTTCGAATAGCCAACTTCTCGAAGTTCCCTCGGGCACCTCGAGAATCGCCGCAATCTCGGAGTGCTTCAATCCTTCGACTTCGAACATCAGAAACACGATGCGCTGGCGCTCACCAATCATCTGCAAAGCTCGCTCGAGCGCCACTTTGAGTGGGATGTTAGGGTCGCGAACTCCATCGAAAGTCATCGGCATCTCCGACAAGCGCTGCCGTTTCCGGAGCGCATCGTAACAGCAGTTCAGCAGAATGCGGTACATCCAGGTCGCGAGCGACGAACCGCCTTCATACCCGCGCATCGCCCGATAGACTTTGAGGAATGCCTCCTGTACTGCATCTTCTGCATCAGCCCGGCCGCCCAGCAGATGAAACGCAAGGCTCTTCATGCGGCTGGCATGTTGCTCGTAGAGAATTTCGTAAGCGCGCAGATTCCCCCGCCTGCAGCCCTCTGCAAGCTCGGCATCACTCGGATGATCCGGCAAACTAGCCGGGAACTGGAGCGGCAACTCGATCTCCCAAACCATTGCTCCTCTGTTTCCGCGTTTTAGACGATAGGATTACGCGAATCGTTGGATCAAGGTTCGGAATTTATGCGGCGGTATCCGCCTAGGTGTGGGCGCGGTCGTCCTTCCACCAGCTCTCGACAATACCCTTGAAACGCGAATACAGAAAGGAGGTGCTGATCAGCAACATCCCGAGAATGACAAATGCCGAGATGCGATACACGCGCCCGAGCTGCCAGATATCGAAGAAGTAAAGCTTGAACACGATGATCGCGAATAGAACGAGACCCGCAATACGGTTTATCGCGGTTCGCGTCCAAACTCCGGCGCTCACCAGGATCACTGCATACACGCCCAACAAAATCGAGATGGTAACGGTTTCCACGCTCAACACGTTTTCGGGCGGCGTCGAGCGCTGCGCCCATCCTGAAACTTCCAGGCAGAGCCCCCATAGCAGAACGGTGTGACCCGCAATGTATTCGGTCAACGCCATGCGCGCCGATTCACGAGAGGTCCACCAAGCCGAGAGAAGAAAACTGAGCCCGGCCACCGCAAAAGTAAAGAAGCGCAGATTGGCGATGGTCGAGTAAGCAGCCGGATTCGTGTAGGTCCAACTATCGATGAAGAGAAGCCGGAACGCGATCAGCGCGAAAACGATGCCTGGCAAAGCAAAACGCCATTCGCTCTTGACGCGCGATGCAATCCAGCTCAAAGCGGCTGCTTCGATGGACCACGCGATGGTGATGGTCAAACCGGCAAACTGAATCGGGATCGCCAACGTGACAAACGCCAGCGACATGCCGGCGGAGAGCAATGCAGGTCTTGTATCGAGTCCGGCCACCTCGACACGCCTGTACACACGAACCGCGAACCCGGCATAGATCCCGGCTACCGCGAGCGCCAGGAGTGCCAAATAGCTGTGATGAGTTTCGTGCAGAAGGTCGTACGCGCACCCGTAGTAAGCGATGCCGTTCAGCGATAAAACAAGCAATCTCTGAAAGGAAACACCTGCAGGAGTTTGCTCGACCTTCCGTGCATTCCAGGCAAAGAAAATCAGGAACGCGGCAGTGAGGCCGAACCACTCCGGGGCAATTCTCGTCGCGCTCGAGAACTTCCAGATTTCGTATCCTTGCCAGAACGAAGCGAAGGCGAGCGTCAAGGCGATCGGCAAGCGCCTGGCTTCTGCGTACGCGAATCCAATGAGCGCGAGAAGAATCGCCAGCGGGAAAAACAACCCCGGCTGGTTCACCAGGATGGCTGCTAAAGCCGCCTGAGACAGGAACTCTGAAATGAGGAAAATCGGCTGGAGAGAACTGCGCGAGTAGAGTCCGTAAAACGCCAGCAGCGCGAGCGTGCCAATAAGTTTCTCCTCACTGCGATGTGCGGACAGGAACCAGCCGGCGTAAAGAACGGCTGTGGCAAAAAAGCTCAGCAGCTCAGGAGCAGTCCAGCTTTTCTTATGCGACAGCCAGACCGCCACTCCGTCGAGGAGCAGAAGATAGCTGAACAGAAACCAGGGATGATCTCCTCCATTGCCGAGCAGCAGCGGAGTTAAATAGCCGCCGACAAACCCGAGCGCGGTAATCGCTTGCGATCCGTACCGCAGCGACAATCCGAGCGCCAGAGCAGTGACGAGAGTCAGCAGCGCGAATGCAAACCACTGCACGATGAGATGGTAGAAGCCATACGCAGAGTAAAGCGACAGATAGAGGACCGCGACACCCGTACCCGTGATGCCTTGTGCGAAGACTTGCTGACCCTTGCGCCAAAGAACGTCGCCAGCCGCCAGCACGGCAAGACCGGCAAGTACGCCGAGAACAACCCTTCCGGTCTCACCGATCCAGTTGTTGTCCACCGCCCACTTAAAGAAGAACGCAACGCCGAGCACCAGCGTGACGACGCCGACCCGGTTAAGAAGCGTGAGTCCCAGCTTCGTCTCAAGACCAGTTCGGGCTGCCACGGGTGGGGCGACGGGCGGCGCGGCAACAGGCACAGCCATTGGCGGATCCGCGAGTATAGGCACGGGCGTTGGCAGCGGCGGTGAAATTGGTTGTGGTGGTTCGACGGATCTTACGCGCGGAGGCGGAACTACAATTGACTCTAATTGTGCGAGCCGGTTTTCCAGCTCGCCTTGACGCCGCACCATCTGGGCCAACGCCTTTGTGATGGCTTCAAGCTGCGCGCGCTCTCCGTTTGCCACTCAGACCAGTACATCATTTCAGAGTTGTTGCGGCAAACCGTTCCCGAATAGTACAACTGGAGGAACACATGCAATCCCAAACCTTAGGGACCAGTCCCGGTTCGCCGGCGATCCGCGTCTCCCACTTGGTCAAGCGCTACGCCAAGGCGAAGACGAACGCGGTGGACGATGTGTCGTTCGAGGTCACGCGCGGAGAGATATTCGGACTGCTCGGGCCCAATGGCGCGGGCAAGACCACGACGATCGGTGTGCTGACGACCGCCATAGTGCCGACCGATGGTTCTACGTCCATCATGGATGTCGATGTCGCGCGCGATCCCATCGAAGTGAAACAGCATATCGCGGTCGTTCCGCAGCAGAGCAATCTCGATCGCAGCCTGAAAGTCCGCGAGATCTTGACATTCCACGCGGCGTATCACGGCGTACCGCGGCGGCAGCGTGAAAATTTAGCCGACAAATTGCTCGACGAGCTCGGGCTGGGAGAACGGAAAAACGAAAAGGTCAACCGTTACTCTGGCGGTATGGCGCAGCGGCTGATGATCGCGCGCGCTCTCATGCATGCACCCGATGTTCTCTTTCTCGACGAGCCGACCAACAATCTCGATCCGCAATCGCGCCTTTTCCTGTGGGAGCGTATTCGGGAGATGAATGCACGAGGTCTGACGATTCTGCTGACCACCCACGACATGGAAGAAGCGGACAAGCTCTGCGGCCGCATAGCGGTGATGGATCACGGCACAATTC
>JAVHMZ010031493.1:0-12699 GCA_034782995.1 Amazona versicolor | reverse complement strand
CATTGAATTTCTGGTGCAATGCCTGCAACGCCTGCAGGGCGGCCGCGACGCCTGGGTGCGGCAGGGCGGCACCATTCTGGCATTGTTTCGGCTGCGTGATAAGGAGTTTCTGTCCGACCGCGAGTATTCGCGCCTTATGTCGGCATACGAGTTTCTGCGGCACCTGGAGCATCGCTTGCAGTTTCGGGAGGATCGGCAAACGCACAATCTGCCCACCGATCTCGATCAGCTTGCGCTGCTCGCGCGTAAGATGCCGGCCGGCGACAGCACCGAACAACATGGCGCCAGTTCTCTCCAGCGAGACTTGGATGAGCATTTTTCCGCCGTGCGGGAACTGTATGAGCGCGTGATTCATGCGCAGCGCGCGCGTTATGCACCCGCGCCGGAAGTAAGTGAGGGTGCGGCGCCGATCTTGGTAACTCCGCCGGCGCGGCGGTCGTTCGGTGAGTTTCCCTCTCCGAATCTGGCCCTGTTTCTCGAAAACCGCGCTCCCCGTTTTATGGATCGATTGCGTGCGGCGGATCCGGCGCGAGGGCGTGAGCGGTTCGAGCATTTCCTCGAAAAGATTGCGGGCGACACCACGCACTTACGCGCGCTCGACCAAAATAGCGAGCTCGCGCAAGCGACCATCGATTTCTTCTCTCACAGCGCTTACTTCAGCGATCAACTGATTCGCTATCCGGACTTACTTACCGAGATTGAACAGGCCTGCGGCAACAAGCAAGGCCGCGTGGGGTTCGAACCCCCGGAAGAGGCCGGGGCGCTGCGCCGCTTCTTCCGCGAGCAGATGGTGCGCATCCAGAGCGACAGCGTCTACCATCGCGTCAACGTATACAAAACGCTGAAACGCACGTCGGATCTTGCCGATGCCGTCATCGGCGCCGCCTACCGGATCGCCGTTCGAGAGACGGCCGCGGCAACTCCTCCCTTGCGGCACGGCTATGATCCAGCCAACCGTATGATGGCGATCGCGCTCGGTCGTTTGGGCGTGCGGGAATTCGATCTCGCATCCGACGCCGACTTGGTGTTTGTGATCCCGGACGAGGATGCGCCCGAAGCGGCATTCTGGACATCTGTGGCCGAGCGGATTATTCATGTAATTAGCTCCTATACAGGCGAAGGGGTCATCTTCACAGTTGACACCCGCTTGCGCCCGAACGGCCGTGAAGGCGATCTGGTGCAAACCGAGAGTCAATACATGAGTTACTTCGCGCAATCGGCGGAGGCTTGGGAGGGCATCGCGCTGATGAAGGCACGCGCCGTGGCGGGCGATGTCGAGCATGCGACGGAGTTCCTCCACGCCGTTCAGGAGGTCGATTGGCGGCGTTATGGACAGAACGGGCGTTCGCGTCTGCAGTTAGCCGAGATGCGCTACAAGATCGAGCGCGAACAGGGCACGCGCAACCCACTGAAGGCAGGGCCGGGTGGATATTACGATATCGACTTCGCGCTGCTGTATCTACGGCTGAAGGGAGCGGGCATTTTCTATAAGGTTCTCAATACGCCCGCGCGCATCGACATCATCGAGAAGATGGGACACCTCGATCGCGAAGATGCCGAGTTTCTTCTCGATGCAGCCACACTCTATCGCGCCATTGATCACGGTTTGCGCGTATCGACGGGTCATGCCGAAGGCTCATTGCCCACTGCCCCGGCTCAACGGGCGACGGTGAGCGAGCTCGTGGAGAGATGGGCTCCCGAGAGGCTGACGCGCAACGGATCCGAAGCCCTACTCAACGGTACGCTGGCGCAGGTTCGCGCCAGAACTAGAACTTTCTTCGCGCGGATTTTCCAATAACTCGATCTTTGCGGGTCAATGACTGAATCCGCAGGCTACCGGTAAAGTAACAGGTTGCAGGGTGCAGGTATCCGCGCGAACCACCGGCGTGGGTAACGTGGGGATTGCGTCTTTGGTGGGGAAGTCCACCGTCGGCACGTAATTTCCCATATAACCGCCTTCAGGATTATATTCGGTATAGAAGTACGGAACATTGAACGCCGAGCATTGGAATGCTGCGTTCGGAAGAATATCGCGAATTTCGACCGAACTCAATCCGCGGTAATTCGGAATTTTGGACAGATCAAAGTATGTGTAGTAGTTCTGCGAAGTTACCCACGAGGGGGGCTGCTTTCCCATGCCGATCAGCAATGTGACATACCCGTTCGGATCGCGAACTAAATCCGAGTCTTTGATCGAAGCCAACGTCGTTGAGCCCACCTGGAATGAGATGCTGCGGTAACGTAGCGATTCGCTTCCGGTGAGTACACACGACCCTGTGACACATGGCGTCGCAGGCGGCACGGGCTCTTGAAACTGAAACCGCATGAACTCCTGTGCGTTCTCGATGGCTTCGATTAGAGTGGTAGTTACCGTGAACTTGAGATATCCCGCATAGTCGGTATCTCCGCCCGGAACGTAGTCGGGACCGCGTTCCCACTGCACCTGATTCAAAGGGTCGGGCGGAAAGCATTCAATAGGCTCAATCTGATAAGCGAACTCCTGGTGAGCGCCGCTTTGCACGGAATTTGCCCACCCGCTCGCGACGGAATGGTCGGTAGTAATGGTTAATTGGGAGATGGCTTGCGAGGCGGTGATCGCGCAGCCATCCGACAGGCGGCGCACAATCAGAACCGGAGCGGGCTCGCCGGAAATATCCACGTAACGCCGGACCATGATCTCACCCGCTGTATTAGCGCCCGTTTGGTGGACGGGGAATGTAGCCGGTAGGCCTGGGTAGCCGTTCCAGCTTAGCCCGGAGTGAATCTTAGTGGCGTCGAGAAAGTTAGAGTCCAAGGCGGTACCGCTGGTGCTACATCCTGGCGTGGGATTCGCGGGTGGTACGCCGCCCAAAGAGACTCGAATTCCGTACTGCTGATTGGGCGCGTAGACCACATTATTAAGGAAGGGATTCGTCATCTTGGGCCGCAGTGGAACGATCTTATAGTCGACCAAGCTACTGGTCGCTGCATCGTGGGTGTCGTAAACGGTTACGGAGAGGAAACGCGCATTCGGAAAAGCCCCGGTGAGGATCAACTCATAGGTAGGATCCACCTGGAAGTAGATCAGCGAGTACAAAGCGTTGAGGTCCCCGTCATGTGTGCTGCCTTGTGAGGCAGACAACCGGGTGGCGTAGCAGTTGTTATTAAAGTTTTGAAAGAAGTCTTTCGAGGGGTCTATCGAGGGAAGGTTAGCGCAATCGACCGTTTGCCCGGCAATTAACGGAGAGCAATATAAGATCGAAAGCCCGATCGTAAACACGACTGAAGCACGGCGCAGCATGTAAAACCTCCGTGTTACCAAAAAGCCGCGAGACGCGAAAATCCGCTGTCTACGTGCCTAATTGTAGACCGATATTTCAGAAATGTTTGTTTAATCGGGGATTGTTTTTTCTAAGTAGTCTGGCTGACGGCTGAAAATTGGTGGATTATCATCCAAACGCCAGATGGGAACAGGCAACACTGCCCGACCGCGCTTGAAATCGACTGGCTGCCGCGCCCAATTTACCCCGTGTGCATGCAGCATCTCATGCTTTTCGGACGTGGTTTTTCCCAGCAATTCACTGTGACTGTAGTAAGTCGAAGCGAGCATGTTGAGGCTGTTTGCCGACGCGTCGAGTTGACGCCACAAGAAGTAATCCAACACGCCGGCGCGACGCGCAATCGTAAGGACGCGCGAATCGAACGCCGCCAGGGTCGGAGCGGCCAGTCCGGACCGTTCGAAAGCTCGGTGGAAGGCGGCAGTGAACAGACTCGCGGAAACGGAGACGATTTTCTGGATCTCACCATCGAACCAGAGCGGCGCGTTATCGGCTGCGAAGTCGGCGAGTAGGAAGGAGTACTCGTCGCTTTGACCATAGGCGAAGCGGCAGCCGATCATCTCCCGGCAAAGATAAAGAGCCGCCTCGTCCAGACAACGGGCCAATGTGCGGCAATACGGCCGTTCCATGTCGCGGGTGAAAGTGTGAAACGCGCGACCATCGATGCGAACGATTGCATACGAGCGACGAGGAAGCCGGAAACAAAGCGGGTCTTCATAGTCGCGTTTGATGCGCGCGCCTAACTTATCCTTCACTTTCCGACAATTGTGGCAGACTCGTTCACAGCCGTGCGCGTGGTTCTGGATACCAATATTCTGGTGTCGGCCTGCTGGAAACCGGATGGAAACGAGGCTCGCGTCGTCCAACTGGCACGCGAAGGAAAGTTCGTCGTCTGTGCGTCCGGCCCAGTGTGCGCGGAATACTCTTCCGTTCTCACGCGCGCGAAGTTCGAAGCGGTTCGCGTTCGCGCGCAGGAATTGATTCACTGACTCGCCATATCGACGTTGAGGGTCGATCCGGTTTGCAGAGTTGCTGCGGCAACCGACGAAGAAGACAACCGCTTCCTCGAATGTGCTGAGGCGGCTTGTGCGGATTACCTGATTACGGGGAATTTGCGGCACTTTCCAGCGAAATGGACAACGGCGCGCATCGTCAACTCCCGAGACTTTTTGACCTCGGTCGAAGCCCGCAAAACTTCAGAGTAAATCTGAAGCCCGCCCGGAAATAAATCTCTAATTTCTTTTTTCAGGGTCCCGATTTGTTAGGTACCGCACTTCAAATCGGGTGAAATAAATGAGACTTTTTCCTATCGCAGCAGTTGTGTTCTCGTTCCTTGGGTTTGCAGCTTATGCACAAACCGCGCCGCCGGTTCCTGACGCTTACGCCGACCTGAACAGTCAGCTCAGTACTCAAATCTCTGCATTTTCCGCGACAGTACATTCGGGTTGGAACGGAGCCCGCTATCCGGTTACTTACGCCCCGGGTCTTCTCACGGCTAACTCCGACCAGGCGTCTAGCTTGCTCAATCCGAACTACTTCAACTACAGCGTGTTGCCTGAACTAATCGGGCATCAGGCGTTAGGGGCGACGGCAGTTGTCGTTCACATCAACTTTCCCATTCTTTATCAGCCTTACTACTCGAATCCGCAGGATTTTCAGTCTTACGTTTCCTTCTATCAGCAACTCGTGGAGCAGGTCCATGCTATGGGCATGAAACTGGTTGTGGAGAGTACAACCGCTTCGCCTTTGGCAGGCACGAATGGAGCGGTGTTTGGGCCGTATTATCAAACGCTCGGCTGGAACGACTATATGACGGGGCGCGCGCAGAACGCACTGAACATAGCGCAATTGATTCAGCCCGACTACATGTCGGTGATCACCGAACCGGACACCGAGGCTTCGAATACCGGACAGGTGAACGCGGGAACGCAGTCCGGCAGTATTCAGCTCTTGCAGACTATCTTGACCACGCTGCAGAACGCCGGCTCGACCGTGCCGATCGGCGCAGGCGCGGGCACCTGGATAAACTCTTTTACGAGTTGGATTACCGGCTTTGCGAGTCAGCCGATTCAGTATGTCGACACGCACATCTATCCACCGAATAGTAACTATCTCACCAACGCTCTTTCGGCCGCCGATATCGCGCACACGGCGAATAAGCCGATCGCTCTGTCGGAAGCTTGGTGCGAAAAGGTTCGCGATAGCGAGCTAACCGGGCAGTCGGGACTCGCTTTTAACGATATCGAGGCGCGGTACGTCTTTAGTTTTTGGCAGACGGTAGACATTCAGTTTTTGCAGGCCATGGTAGATATGGCGCAGTATAAACAGTTCCTATTCATGTCTGCGTCCTGGAGCCGCTACTTATCCGCTTCGTTGGACTACGCGACCTTTGGCAACATCACCGACGACACGACGTTAGAAAATGACGCGTCGCAGGCTGCCGGAACCGCCAGACAGCTCGGCACATTCACGCCTGTTGGCGTAGCTTGGGAGAACATGATTTTGCCGGCGCCCGATAACACGGCTCCCGCAACTCCGGCGATGCCGTCTTCGAATAACTCGCAAGTCGCCGCTAATTTAATCTGGCCCGCCACTACCGATAATGTGGGTGTCGCTGGATATAATCTCTTCAGAAATTCCGTATTGGTGACAACCACCAGCGGCACAACCTATTTCGACACAAACCTGACTCCGGGAACGACTTACACCTATACCATCAGTGCGTTCGACGCACAAGGTAACGTTTCCGCGTTGTCGCCCGCTTTGGTGACCTCAACCGTGTCGCCGCCAGATACTCAAACGCCAACCACGCCCGCAAATTTTACGGCGGTGGGACTCTCAGATAAGTCGATCCAATTGAGCTGGAATGCGTCGACCGACAACGTTGGTGTGTCGGGATATCGCGTGATGCGGGGAACTTCGCCTAGCTCGGTTACGAATATCGCATCCACGACTTCATTGAACTACGTGGACAGCGCGGTGTACCCCAACAACACTTACTATTACGCGGTGGTAGCCTACGATTCGGTGAACAACGTGTCACCGCAAAGCGCGATTGTTTCCGCATCACCTCTTCCGGATACGATTGCACCGACGACTCCGCTGCAACTAACCGCGACGCCGATTTCGTCGCAGCAAATCAACCTGAGTTGGGCGGCCGCGACCGACGACATCGCAGTGGCGGGATATAAGGTCTATCGGGGCATCACTTCGAGCTCGTTGAGTCTGATCGGAAGCGCGGGGGTGTCGACCGTGTTCAGCGATACAACGGTGAACCCGACCCAAACGTACTTCTACGCGGTGGCAGCGTTCGACGCTGCGGGCAATTACTCGACTCAAAGCGCGATGGTATCGGCCTCTCCGGTGCCCGACACTCAGAGTCCTACGGTTCCGGCGCACTTGACGGGAACCGCGGTATCGATGACGCAAATCAACCTGAGCTGGAATGCTTCCACCGACAACGTAGCAGTCTCCAATTATAAGCTGTATCGCGGACTGAGCGCGACCAGCCTCATCTTGATGGCCAGCACTCCTAGTCTGACGTGGAGCGATTCCAACAGCATCAGCCCCGGAACGACTTACTACTATGCAGTGGCGGCAACGGACACGTCCGGCAATACCTCTACCCAGTCCAGCGTCATCGCGGTTACCTCGCAGGCAGACAACTTGGCGCCAGCCGTGCCCTCGCACCTGGCTGGAACGGCAGTATCGATGACACAGATCAACCTGAGCTGGAATGCTTCCACGGACAACATGGGGATTGCAAGTTATAAACTGTATCGGGGATTGAGCGCGACGAGTCTCATCCTGATGGCAAGCACTCCCAATCTGACTTGGAGCGACTCGAACAGTGTCAGCCCGGGAACCACTTACTATTACGCGATAGCCGCGACCGATACGTCCGGCAATACCTCAGCTCAATCCAGCGTGGTCGCGGTCACTTCCCAGGCGGACACTTCTGCGCCGACGGTGCCGACGAACTTAACGGGGACGGCGGTGTCCATGACGCAGATCAATCTCAGCTGGAACGCTTCCACTGACAACGTGGGTGTCGCGAGCTACAAAGTATATCGGGGGTTGAACGCTTCGAGTCTGGTCCTGATCGGGAGTACGCCGAACCTGACGTGGAGCGACTCTAACGGCCTGAGCGCCGGAACGGCTTATTATTACTCGGTGGTTGGGGTCGATACGTCTGGAAACTATTCCGCGCAAGCCTCACCTATATCGGTGACTACGCTTCCGGATCAGACCGCTCCCACGGTTCCGACCCGTCTCACCGGTACGGCGGTTTCTAAATCGCAGATCAGCCTGAGTTGGACGGCTTCGACGGATAATGTGAAGGTGGCAGGCTATAAAGTCTATCGTGGAACGTCGGCAAGCAACTTGATCTTGATCGGAGGCTCGTCGGGTACGACTTATAGCGACACGAACGGCCTTGCGGCGAACAAAACATACTACTATTCGACCGCCGCTTATGATCCGTCTGGAAACTACTCGGCGCAAACCTCGGCAATTTCGGTGACAACGCCGGCGAATTAAATCGCAAGTCTATGCGGAAAGGGCCGCTCGCGGGGATTAGTCCCCGCGAGCGGCTTTTTCGTTTATGCAGCATGACCAAGCTTATGAGCCTAGTGGTTCCCCCGCACCCATCCCACTCTCCGCGGCAAACCTCTCGAATTAAGTCTCCGGCGGCGCAGATTGTTCGATTTTTCGCTACTTCTCCAATTCCAGAGTCGCGCCGATTCCTCCAATGATTGCCGATGGGCAGCTTTCAGCGAACCACCTCCCTCAAAGCCCGCAACTGTGCGAGTCTGCCGTCGTTCATCCTCTTCTCCATCCCCGCTCGGATTAATTCAACATCGCTGGCTTCGAACCCGAGGATTCCTGAGCGAATCTCTCTCGCGTCCTGGAAGTCCCATTCCGCTTTCATGACGCCCGTGGAAGCGTGCCGGGCTATCCCCTCGAGCGCATGTGCGATCTCGTGAGCCATGATGTAGCCAAGCAACATGCTCCGGGATAGCTGTGGCGTATAGTTCCGGATTCGCGAATAGAACACCTCGATTTCACCGTCCTGGCGGAAGGGGTGGGCAACGCCGAGCGCGTTAGACGCGCCTCGCTCCGGCAGTTGCATTCCCACATACATGTCCAGTTCGAGACCACTCGCACCAACCAACGGAATAGTGCGGCCGGAGCGAAACTCAACCGGAATGCCAATCTTTGCGAATACCTTCGATGTCTGGCTTTTTGCCCAGAGCACCTCCCTCACCGGGACGCGAGCGTCGTAGTCCATGTAGACGGCGATGGTCGGCGTCGTATGCTGCGCCCAAAGCGTTGAACTCGCTAATAACGAGATTGCCGCTGCATTCCCCGTCATGAGGGGAATGCTAGTTACTCAGCGAACTGTCATCAATGGATCACAGAGTATCTGTCGCATACCTGTCCCATAACTCGTAAGGCATTGAAAATGCGCGCCTTGTGGATATTGCATATCCGTTATAAAGGCAGTGGGTAATTGCCATTTCCGTGATATGCTTCCGTTTACCATGGCGGGCTCGAACTCGCGCGACAATACCGTCCGTTTTGGAGTCTTCGAGGCTGACCTGCGGACGTGCGAGTTGCGTAAATGGGGTGCTCTGGTCAAGATACAAGACAAGCCGTTCCGAATACTGACGCTTCTGCTCGTTTCTCCCGGCGAGATGGTGACGCGAGAACAGATCAAGCGCGAGTTATGGCCTGATAATACTTACGTCGATTTCGAAAATGGATTGAACACGGCCGTCGCAAAACTACGCCAAGCAGTAGGAGACCGGGCGGATAATCCTCGCTTTATTGAGACAATCCCCCGCAAGGGTTACCGGTTTATCGGCTCGTTGCACGCTCCGGCTGAACCTTTAGCTGCTTCGCGAGTTGAACCCGTCGTCCTGGCATCCCCAGTCCGGGCCGTCCTTATCGAGGAGCACACTGTCAAGGCGCACACGGAAATACCGAAGCGTGCGCGCCGAGCGCCATTCTTTTTTAGCGCCTTGGCGGCGACCCTCGCGTTTGCCATCCTCGCATTCGTAAACCTTCACAAACGATCCGCAAGTGAATTTGTTCAGTACAGTCTTGAGCCGCTTACATCCGCGGGAGATGTAGACGAGGCGATCGTATCGCCAGATGGGAAATTGCTGGCTTACACAAGCGGCCCGCCTGACCGTCACAGCTTGCGAATCAGAACGCTGGCAACTGGAGAGGATCATGAATTGCCAGGCGCCCGGCGAGGTCCCATGCAAGGATTGGCATTCGCGTCCGATTCAAAGAAGGTATATGTACGTTTCGATGCGATCATTCATGAAATTCCTGTAACGGGCGGTGTGCCAATCGAGATCCTTCGCGACCGGAAGGTTGCCTATGCCTCACCCTCGCCAGATGAGACGGAGATGGCCTTCACGCCTGACGATCAGCCTGGCAAGTTCGGCCTCCGGGTAGCGCGGCGTGACGGAAGCAATGACAGAGAGCTTCTTGAATATAGTTTCCCGAAGATCTTATACGGTCCCGAGTGGTCTCCCAGAGGAGACGCGATCGCGTTTGGGGGGACACCGGACGGGTTTTTCCTGTGGGATGTGATGACCGCCTCTCCCCGGGCCGGCGTTGCGCCAACCACTGTCTCGCCTCGGCATTTCTATCGGATTTGCCGTGTGGCATGGCTTGACAACGGAAATGCCATCGTCATCGCCGGAGTACAGAGTCCCGGGACGGACGGCTCCTGTCAAATCTGGAAAATGCCTTATCCGCCAACCGGCAAGATCACGCGAATTTCGAACGGTCTGGATTCATATCCCTCCGTTAGTGCGAGTCGCGATTCCAGGCTGCTAGTCGGGGTGCGGGAGCAGTTCACATCGGAAATTTTGCTGCTATCTCCCCAAGGACAGGTGCTTCGCCATCTCACCACACGAGGACCCGCCGTAGAAGGTTACGACGGTCTTGTATTCGTTGGTGACGATCAGGTGGTTTTCACGTCGAAATCGTCGGGAACGGGCGAACTTTGGAGCGTGAACACCGACGGCGGAAATCGCCGGAGACTTACAGACAACGGTGCGCGGAACTTCTGGCCTTCCGTGTCCGCTCCGGGGCACACGATCCTCTGGTCGAGAATCGATCAATCGCCGGGTTTCTGGGGAATGGACGCGGATGGCGGCAACGTCAGACTCATCTCGCCTGCCGGTGGCATTTACTGGTCTGACAAGGGGCGACCGCCTGCCAATCAGGGGCAATTCGGCGTCGGAACCTTATCGCCCGATGGAACATTTATCGCCTATATGTCCACCGTGAGTATCGGTCAGCGATCCCTGCTTCGTGTTGGCGTTGATAGTTCTTCCAAGCCAGTCACGTTATCAAAATTACCCATGGTGCCGGTCCAGCCGGCAATCTCTCCGGACAATCGTTGGATTGCATTCTGTTTTAGTGCGGCGGAGTCATCACGCGTTGCAGTGATCCCGGCCTCGGGTGGCGAACCCATTAAGGTTCTACCAATCCCTGGATGTGCCGTTCAGTGGACCGATGATGGAAAAGGCTTGGCCTATATTCGGCGCGATGCCGGTCCAGATAACATTTGGACCGCGCCAGTATTTGGCGGCGAGGCGCGCCGATTGACCGACTTGAGCGACGCGAATATCTTCCGGTTCGCTGTGTCCGCCACTGGGAAATACCTCGCCGTGGTCCACGGAAGTAAATCGACGGACGCGGTATTGCTCCGCGCGATGACAAACTAGCCCGCGATGGAAATCCTCGTTTAATCTGACGACGGTGCGCGAGCGACGAAAGCGGCGCTAGGACCGACCAGCGGCGAAGAGGTGTTGAACGTGATACCCGTTAACTCGCCAAGATTGTTGATTCCCGTAATCGTGGTACTCACTGCTCCGGGAAAGTCAACCTTGTTCAAATTGCCGGAAACCCCGACGAAGCCATGCCAGTTCGCCCCATCGCGGTATGTGCCGGCGAGTACGCCGCCGTTGTTGATGGCGTATAGTATCGTGGCGTCGGCGCCCGGGAATCTGAACGGTTTCCATCTTCCATCGGGATGGCGAATCACGCCTGCAAAGTTAGTCTCCGTGGGATCGGCAAGATAGCCCACCATCGTCCCGGTCGAGTTCCACCCAAGGAGAAATGTACCCAACGTCAGATCGCCTACCGGGCCGCGATAATTCAACGGAGTGTATACGCCATCCCTGGAACGTAGAAATGAGAAAAACGTTAGGCCATCGCTGCTCGCCCAACCAATGCTGGCGCCGGCGAATTGGAATTGCAGGATCGCCGTGATAGGGGCGTCGGGATATCCCGCGAGATAGTTGACCGAACCGCCTGGAAAGCTTACGAGGGGCGCAATCCCAGTAGCAGTCAGTTGGATTCCGGGTACATCGTCGTTGCCGGCGGGCACGGTCATAGCTAGCGCTCCCGGGACGGGAATCGAGATATTGGTGTGGCTGTTGTATATATACCCTTGCGAGGGGCTGGACGCTCCGACCAGCCCTTCGTCGTTGATACCACCGGTCACGGTTGGGCAATCTTCGCAGACCGCAAAACTCCGAAACACGTACGTGATCTGCGGCTCTGCATTTGCCGCGTACAAGCTGCTGTGAAAAACCAACACGAAGCTGGCGCGAAGAATATCTTTTAGGTTCACGGTTTCTTCTCCTTTTTGAGTACGACGCGATGAGAAGGCGGATAATATCGCGTCGCCCCAGACGACGCTAACACGGAACCTGTCGGTTTAGGACACTCTCTTCATCCGTTCTACAATATCTCTGACGTACCAGCTAAACTTCTGAAATTATTGACGTAAGAACTTTTTGCTTTTTCTTGTAACTTGTTACACGATCCCCTAAAAGCGTCTAAGAGACCGCTTAAAGTCGACGCTAAGCCGCGCGCCGTATTTCGGAGCGCTTGATTAGTTGCGCTATCTCGCGAGGGGTAGCTCCCATTGCCAGCAGTGAACGCATCATCAAGTCGATAGAGACCGAAGCCTCTGCCGTTTCCATTTTGGCGACCCGCGATTGACTGGAGCCAAGCCGCTTTGCAAGAGCAGCCTGAGTCGTCGCACGCTGTTGTCGCAGCTTCCGGATCCCGGACGCTAGCGATAGCTTGAATTCGACGAATTGCGCCTCTTCGGGACTTAGATTGAGGAACTCAGCCACGTCCCCCACCACCCATCCCGCCTTCGCCAGCTTTGCTTTCTTAAGAGCGTTCATATTTGCTTTCTCCCTTGTCTGACGCTGCGCTGTAATATCCCGCTAAACGTTTTCTGCAGTTCTTCACAACTTCGGTTGGTGTGGCAACGGTCTTTTTACTGAAAACATCTAGAATGACAACTGCGTCTCCTGCTATGTGGTAGACAATACGCCAA
>JAVHMZ010031389.1:0-12704 GCA_034782995.1 Amazona versicolor | reverse complement strand
GTAAACAGATCGCCGCTCAAAAAGCTTGTGGGTGTAGCGCCGGGAACGATGTTCAAGGGAGAACTGCCGCCAGACTGCTGCACGCTGACCGAGATTGGAATGCTGTTTCCAGCCGTCCCCATAGCTCGGGCCGCAATCGTGAGAACGCCGCCATCGCTTTTAGCCCACACCCCAGTGGAGCCGTTGTTAATCTGCAAAGCAAATGCTACAGCGACAGTTTCGGGTTTGTCACCTGTGAGGTGTAAATGCGTCATCACAGTGGAACTTATGGTCAGAGTTGTTTGTGCATCGAGGGCTGACTTTCCGCCAAACGTCACCGTCGCACTGGCATAAATTTGCCCGACACGCAGCAACTCAAAAAACCACAATGCACCTTGATAATGATTCGCCCTGCCTTGAAATCCCAGCGCAGCAATCATTGAGGCTGTTCTTTCCGGAGATAGTGCAATCGAGTGATCAGTATCCCAATCTGTTGCGAGCGTAAGCACGCGGTTAGGAGCAAACTGCGGCACGGAATAAGTGGGATAAGCGATTTCGAGAAAGTCGAAATAAAAATATGTTCCGTCTGGCCCGGCATTCCTTACGCTTACAGTGTGTACGCCAGCACTTAACGTTCCAAGACTGATGCGGACCAAAACATCGTCAGAAAGTTCGCAGTTAAAAGAATGATTGCTCCCGTCTACGGCTACTTGGAGTTTTCCGCAACTCGTGGCCTTACGGGTTCCTAGATAGAGTTCATGTGTCGCTGGTTCTGTGTAGGAAACGAGTAAACTGCTATTTTCTTGGGTCGTATACGATATCGAACCGCCTGAGAAGTTCCCCCTGTTCGCCGCCGCGGGGCTCCAAGCGCCTAAATACTGGATTGTCGGGGAATCGTCTTCAATGCGTCTAGAGCCTGGGCCCGCTACATAATACTGAATGTTGTTTCCTGTGACCGTCCACTGCGAAATCGTTACTTGGAATTCGCTTCGAACAAAACTGCCGGCCTGCAAAGCCGCAGCATAAGTCCAGCGCATTTTTCTTACACTGGTTGCGCTGAAAACCTCACCCGTATCGGCATCGGTTAAGGCGTTAAATGGCAATCGGATCTGCCAAACAGACGGCGACACACCCGAAGAGAACTGTTGCGAAAGCGGTTCCCACACTTCGGATTGTGAGCCGGAAACCGTTCCGTAAGCTCCGATCAGATTCGCATTCGCACCCGCGGAGGCATCGCTAACAGTGAGTGTGATCTGGTTTCCAATAGCCTGAGCGGTGACACTGCTTTGACTATTTGGGGCATTAATCGCATCGGCTAGATTTGCAAGCGCGGACGTCAGAGTGTCGCCGTCAACTGTTGTGTAGTTGTAATGTTGCGAGTTGAACGGATCCCATGCAAGCTCAATCAAATCACCAGGGGTGATCGTCCCAGACAAAGTGAAGGTTGCGAAGGCAGGCGAAAAACCGGAACCAACCGGTGTTGCATATTGCGCGATCCGGACTCGCCGAAAAACCTCGCCGGACGGTGTGTCCAGCCAAAGACGGAGATACGGCCAATCCACAGTGGGGTAAAGAGCAGAATCGAGCGCAATACAATTGAGCCGGGTTTCCTGATAGGTCAACGTAATGCCGCTTAGATCGCCATCGGGAAGGTTTCGAAAAGCCGGATGCTCGAAGGTATTATCTCGATTCCACTCAATGACCGCCCAATCAAACTGCTGCCGCCAACAGCCCGAAACGGTAAAGCCGTTAGGGCTCGTGTCGCTTAGAGCAGCTATCGCGGAAGGACGCTCGAAATAACACACCAAGTCTCTGTCCGGACGCAGTTTATATAAGAAGTCTTCCATCTTAGACTCGGATTACCACAGTGAGGCCGCTGCCGGGGAGAGTTCGTCCTACACCCTCAATGTCGATGCTGAGTTGATCCTGGTATTTCATTGGAGGCAGTTGCACTCCAGAGATCGTTGAGGCGACAGTGACGCTTCCGTCCGGGATAGTCAGCGAACAATAGGGTACGCCATTCAGCTTTATAGCAATTACTATCGGGGAACCAACGGGCGCTTGCTTGACTATTGCGTAGACATCTCGAACTACTTTTGGTCCATCAATCACGATGTCCGGAGCCGCTCCAGTCTGAACCGCCAAAAATCCGCCGATTTGAAACGATAGCTGCCCTCCCGACAGCGTGCGCAATCCCCCACCCTGAAGCGCCGTGAAGTTGATGGCGCTGGTTGGACTGTTTCCTTGTGAATTCGTGACTGCGAGTT
Source organism: Amazona versicolor (assembly GCA_034782995.1). Lineage (NCBI taxonomy): Eukaryota > Metazoa > Chordata > Aves > Psittaciformes > Psittacidae > Amazona > Amazona versicolor. Next base: position 10,458 of record JAVHMZ010031389.1, on the reverse strand, counting down.
CCGCGCTAACTACTCGGACGTTTGGAAACGAAACGGAATAGCTCCAATCACCGCTGGCCGGACTTCCGAAGAAATCTTTTGCGAACGGAACAACGAATGCCTGCTGCAATAATGCAAACACGGGCGTGTTCGTGGCGTGCGCCGCTGATGATGTTCCATGCGCGGCTCTCGCAACCTTCACCTGAGTACCGTCAGAAGAAACGGAGTCAACCGAAAGCACTTCGGACTCGACCAACAGATATGCGGGATACGGGGCTACCAAACCCACAGTTAACACGGCCTGGTCATCCGATGTACCTATACCGCTGACGAGATTCGCAACTGCGGTTGCCTGCAGTTCATCAAGGTAGTGGAGGAGGTATGTTCCAGCGGTCACAGTCGACAAATTTGACAGGGTTGGAAATCCTAACGCCCCAAACACGACCGTGCCCCCTACATCATCAGGCGTATAAAGTCCAAAGGTAGGAGCAGGGGGAATATCAGCGTCTACATTGTTAATGTCGGCACCGCCGATCTCATATCGTGTGAGTGGCGAAATTTCATACGGAGCTTCAAGTCCATTGCTATTGGCGCTTCTTCCCGATATTTGGATTACGTTGCCCGCCCGATTCGGAATCGAAAACTGTACGGGACTCGTGCGGGTGGTTGCGCCAAATTGGAAGGTAGTTTCGGATACTACGAATCGACTGGTTGAATCGGGGGTGATATCCCAAGAAGAAGACAGCGTCAAAGTATCCACGGTATTTCCGGCAACTACGCGTTCCTGTCCGGAACCGGTGCCGGAGATAATTCTCGCTGACGTTCCTGAGTAATTGCCTGGAATCAGCTTGAGTAGACCCGATCCGATAGTCGTCGAGCTGAACGTCGTTGCATTCGTCGGTGGCTGAAGTTCCGTTCTCCAATAAAAATTTGCGTGGTCATAGTTTGGATCGGGCGGCAGAGTCGGAGTTGCTGTAAGTCCCGCATCGGCAAACGAAAAAGCGGGCGTTTGATTTCCTGCGATCAAATAAAGATTGCTTGAATCCGACCCGCGATACACTTGAAACGCAACAGCGCTGGACGGGAAACTCAAACCGGTCAAGGTGACCATGTTTGTCGAAGAACCGGTTGTGATCGAAGCGTGTACAAGAAACGAAAGGGCGCTCTCCGCGCCATCCGCTCCGAGACTGGAAATTGCATAATAGAGATCCTGCGTGCTGGCGAGAGTTCCACCTGACGAAGACACAATCGGCGACAACGAAACAAGAGGAATATCCGGAGCGTTGTGCAGACTGGTTGACGCTGAGGAGTAGGTTACTGTCGCAGTGACGACGACTGTTCCATCTGGGGTTTGATCAGAAGATTCCTCGACGGCGAATGTCAAATCGCCGTCCTCATCCAGCTTTACGCCCGCTAGAGGGCGAGGAAGACCAACGCCGAACGCCCCCTGACGCCGGGTGGCGTCCGCTTTCGTTTGTCCGTTTGTGTCCGAGTACCACTCATCGTCATGAATCTGCGCCGTGATCGTCGCAGTTCGATCATTTAGCGAAGGCAGAATCTTAACGATTCGAAATGGCTGTCGAACAAAACCCTCTTTCGAATAAGTGACAGCAATGATGTCTCCCGGTGCTAGACCGAGCGCCTTAATACTCGTCTGAAACTCGATTGTCGTATTCCCTTGCGTGCTCTTTTCCAGGAAGAACTGTAGAATTCTCGCCGCTTGGTCAAAATGTGGAAGCCCCAGCACGGGAGTAGTGCTCGTAATCTCTTGTCCGGTGGATTGGACGTCGTCGGCGTCAACAACGGAAAGGCTGTCCTGCTGATATTCATTGAACGCGTCCTGGAACTCCGCGACAAACCGATTGGAAGTATCCGCGATTGATCGGGCAAAGAGGCGGACGCTCGAGCTACCTGATCCCGTCCTGGCGATTCCGGAAGTGCCACTCGCACCATCGCCGAACTCGTACGCCGGCCACCCCCCATTTAAGGTGAGGGTGGCGTTACTGCTGGATTTCACGATTGGCTGTTGTAATGACAAGGTATTCTCGACGAGGAGTTGAAGCAATCCATCGGCTCCGTATCGCAATAGCAACCGAGCGGCATTGCGAATTCCCCTTATCACATCGGCGGCCGCCCGCCGAGACTTGAGCACAACGTTACATTGGAACCGGGGAATCGTAACTGAATTTCCGAAGAGGTCAGTTGTCTGAATTTCCTCCGCGCAGTAAGCCGCCGCTGCTGCAAACGAGGAGATATTTACTTCGGAAAAAGACCACCCGATTCGCAACAAAATGTCTAATAAGATCCATGCAGGGTTGTTCGAGAAAGAAGTACCCAAAAATGTTTGATCGGAAGCGTACTGCGGTAGTTGGAGTCCGTCCACCAAAACTCGGATACTCGGCATGCTCGTTCCATCGTTGATTCGGTTCGGAACAACCACAGAAAGGAAAGCCATACTGCCATACGGATCACCGAGGGGAGTGCCATGTGAATCCGTAAAGTCGGCGTTAAAGGCCCCGTTTCTTGTCCCCATGCTGACGACGTTGTACCAACCTGTACCCGTCATGTTTCGCCCACCCTGTCCAACGGGTATTTCTATGTCGTTTACCAGAACTTTCTAAACGGTCTGAATAGTTCCAGCGCCCATCAATATCTCGAAGTGAGTAAGATTTCCGTCATTACGCGCAAATACAACACTGGGGTTAAACCACGCCGTGCCGTAAATCAGCGGAACGAAGTCGTTATAGCGCGCCTCGTTGTCTTCTACCGGCGAAAGATGCGAGCCTTTCTCCCCGGAGCTTCTGACCACAATCGTTGAAGGAACGAATTCGATGCCTCCGAACCGCGCCGTTGTGCGGCCGCCAGAATCGACATTAAACATGCCACGAGTTAAGCAATCCGACCGTGTATACGAACACGAAGTAAATGGCGACCCGTCAGAATCAACATTTCCCACGCCGCCGGTGTCGGGTGAGTATCCGCACGGGAAGAATGTCGAGTAAGCGCCTTTCGACCCCCCATCCACCGCTTCCTGCCTCTGCTGCACCGTCGCAGGAAACGTCCAGGGACAACGCTTTTGGATTCTGACGTTAGGGAGAGCTACTCTCTGGAGGGAAAGCCGGTTACTAGCGCTTACTCGAAAGGTCTCCTCAGTTACAATCTCGGGTGGATTGAGTATACCCTTAAAGAGGACCTGAACAGTGCTGGACGCTGTTCCATTTGGAAAGCTGTAAAACACAAGTGAAACCGTGAGCTTTCCGCCTTTAACTCCCACACTGCGCTCTAGCTCAGAAAAATGAGAATCAGCGTTCGCTAACTCTAGAGTGATCCGGGGAATCGCGTCAACCCCCAAATCCGAGCCCAACTGCATTTCAAATAAGTTCTGTTTTAATACACGTGCGAAATACGCGGTTGCGTTTACGGTCACCTCGTGCGTACTCCAATGTTCCACGAATCCGCCGGCGAACGTGCAGTCGAACAGCAAGAGCGGCGTATCTGAAACGGCGCTCTCTTTTGCCTGAAAGACAGTCGTCATCGGTCACTGCGTCGCCAGCGAAAAAATCGACAACCGCGTACTATTCTGACCAGGGCCGGTGCAGGTGACACTCAGCTCGTCCATATCGAATCGGCTATTTGGGTAAACGCCGGCCGTCCCGGAACTCACGAGATATGCGCTTGGAGCCGGTTGCGCGTCGACTTGAAAGCCGAACACATCGAGCGTTGCTCTACTCTGCAGTGAAATGGAAAAGTCGCAGTAAGAACTGACGCTGCTGCCAAAAACGGTGCTGATGTTGAACCGCGCCCATGAAGAGTTCGGTACGACCGCTCGTGACGTCACAGTCGAACCATCAGTCCGAGTGAAAGTTACTGACCCCGGTTGATCGGTTCGCAAATAGCAGCTAAACGAGGTCCACACCGAACCAGGCAATGGGACTCTTTGTATGATCGCTAAATCTGCCGGCGAAGAGTTGAAAACCCTGGTGGCTCGATTCGAGCCAAACGGATCAACGATTCCGGGCGTAACCTCCAAAAGACTGCTAACTTGCCAGGCGGACTGCGTGAGATCTTCGCTGAACGCCAGCAAGTTGCTTGAAGGGTCAAGAAAAAGAAAGTCCTTCAGCGAACCCTCGCATTGCGTGTAAAACTGAATAAGTGTGGACAACTCTTGATCGGTTAATCCTTGGAAGGCGAGATCCCACCGAATCGTCTTTGCATTGGAATCGCTAAGCGAAATGGTTCTGCCATCTTGCGTTATGTTAACAATGGTCCTGTCAAAACATTGTTTCCGCATCGGGTACTGGGCGGAGGCGCCCGTCGATAGTTGCGGGAAAACCAGCATCGTTGTTAGACTCTGTTCTCTCGAATAGTAAAGCTTGTTCGGCCATCAGAATACGCCAGAAACTCTAGATCAATCTGATCGCCAACAATCGAGCAGTTGGGATAAACAACACCACTCGACGGGTCAGTAAACGCAAAAGAAGTAGCAGCCCCCTGATTCGTCAGGAAAAAGAGTTGCAAGCTAGCCATCTCGTGCTCATCAAGCTGTGAGAGCGCGATCTCCCATCGGTGTAGTATGGATGGCGCATTCCGGTAGCGCTGCTCCGAACCGTCAAGAAATCGAACGGTGTCCGTCCGGTAACTAAGCGTAACTTTTGAAGGATATTGCGCGACGGCATTTGTCTTGAGGCGCGGAAAGTGCATGCTTTAGAGATCGTTGATAACGTCATTAATCGAGTGCATGTTCAACATGGCTTGACGAACCGCCTGTGCGATGTCCCCACTTCTGTCTAGAAAGGACTGGCTATCCATTGCGTGTACCTGAACAGTCACATTTTGGCTTTGTTGGACAGGCGAAGCAGCGCCGGAATTCGCATTGCTCGAGCTCGCGGAGCCGAACATTGCAGGTGAGGTTAATCCTTGTAAAGCCAATTCCGTGAAACTAGTCGCTCGAGGAACACCGTTGGTCCCATACACCACATCTGCCGTAGCCCCATCTGTCTGCGCAAGCTCAAAGTGTTGCTGTTCCGGAGCTTCATACTGAGTTAAAGCCGGTGGCGCCTCGTGGCCGCCTCCGAATAACCTGGAAAGCCCGGAAGTTAGGAAGCCTAGTCCCGCTCCTAAGATACCGCCCCCAAACAAGCCTTCGCCTCCTAGGAGCCCGCTGAGCAGACCTTGACCGCTAACGAGTCCACTAGCAGCTTCACTGATGACATTGCCGGACGGCGAAAGTCCCGTCGAATTTGACTCTGCTCCCTGGGTGAGTGCGTCGGTGTTCGCCGTGATAGATTCGGCATTTGACTGTGTCGCGCTCTGTAAGTTCTGAATCTTCTCGGTCGCGTCTCGAATTACGGCTGTCGTATCGCTCGTGGATTGCTCGCTAACGCCGCTATCCATTTGGGGCAGAACTCCGGAGTTGCTCGCGTTATCCGAAAATCCTGCGTTCTTGAGTAGTTCTCCGAATCTCTCGTGCATTGTTCCTCACTTCTTCCGCTAACTCCGCGTCGAAGACAAGAAACGCTTCTACCTCGCGGGCGGGACGATGTTCGACCGCTACGCCTCCGAGCGTCCGCCAAACAGCATACTGTTCGAGCAGAAGGGCGCTTTCACCTGCGACGTAAGACTTCGGGCATTCAAATAACACCAAAGGACCTCTTGTCCACACCGGCTTGAGGGGCTCTTGTTTAGCTGAAGTGAACCACCCGCACCTTCTTCCATCCTGCAAACCGCTTTTTCGGCAATCGTCGCAATTCCAAGCGGCCTGATTTCCTTGAAGGAAGTGGAACGCGACTCTTAGTTTTTTCTTTCTGCTTCCGACAAATGAGCCAGACGCTTAACATTTTGGAGGGCCTCCCGAAACAGTTCTTCGGGGCCTGCGTGCGCAAGCAGGAATGGTGTCGCTGGCTCACCGTCTATCTCCAACCCGTCGACCGCGGTCAAACCCCACTCCAGGTAGAGTCGATCTATTTCCGCGGAAAGTAAACTAGCCTCGATCTTGTCTTGGTGTGAATCGCCGGCTTGGAAATATTCCAGCTTTGGCGCCATATCGCGCACCCGCCTCATCAACTCCAACCTGCGGCCGAACGACATCCGGTTAATCTTAAAGCTAACTACCGGGTGTATTTGTGAGTGAACAATTTCGTAACTCTCGTACGACATGCCTTCATCCAAATGCAATTACGAGTTCATCGTTGCTCTGCCCCTGAGCCTGGGAGCCACGGAACTGACACTGCAGTCTCGTCTCCTTATCGTTATACTCGGGTACTTCGGGAACAACATTCTTCATATAAACACCAACTAGTTGGCTACTCATTTGACCAATCTGAAAACCGGCGCTTATCGGAATCCGTTGCCTGGCTGCCTGGTACAGTCCAACGGTGGCGACATCATCCTGCCCATAAAGATCGAGATCGAGTAAGACAGTCCGATTGCCCGGATTGACAGCGCGCGGAAGTATGTACCCGAATTCCCTCGCGCGGACATCAAGATTGTTGCGAAGGGCCACCTTTGCTCCCGTGAGAGTCGAGAAGCGGGATTCTGTCGGGTAACCCAGCCAAGCCTGCCCGAGGTGGCCCGGCACAACCGTATTTGATGAAGTACTGCTCACCGTTGGCTCATTTGGAAACGTGGCCAACTGGCCCATCCCACTTGTAAAGCTGGCGCTATCTAAAACGTCCTGCGCCACTCCTTTGAAGTGAAACTGCTGATAGTCCCCATTAAACTGCAAATCGAACTGATCGACTGCGCACCCGCACAGCAATCGTTGAACGGAGGTGGTTGGTGTCCAGTAATCAAAAATACTGATACTGGGAAGTTCTGTCGCAGGAAAGTAGGTTGCTGTTGGTCCAATGGCAGACCCCGCGGTGGGCGCAACCGAGAAAGGCGCATTCAACGTAACCGTGGTTCCATCGGGAACAGACACAACGAACCGAATCTCACCGGCGGAGACGATCGCCTGTCCTACACTCAGACCGTGCGCTGACCCAAACCCGATTGTTGTTGTCGTTGAGTTTCCTGTCGCCGCACCTCCCGAGAAGAAGACCGGTGTCGGCGAACCGAGAGCTGCTTGAAAGAGCGGTCCATAGCCGGGTCCTGTACTGGGGTTCGTCCAGGAAGTCATATACGTAGTTAGATCAAAATCTGTCTGCTTTCGCATGTTTGCGAGAGCGCCAGTGAACGTTCTGGTGCCGGTCTTGTCTCTTCGAGTCGGTGTCTCAACCTTCTGTCGCACAGACATATGGACAGCTGGCATCCGATTCAGAGCTGTGATCGCCGCCACCTGCCCGTATGAGTTCTCTAACTGGCAATACCAGCGGTTATTATTTGAGGAGATATAAGCCATGATTGAATTAGTTCGTATAGACTCTTAAATTAAATACTGACGTCCACATCAATCGTCACGCGCCCGGTCTGAAGAAGACTTTGTCCGCCGGTCTTAACAGGACCAAAAGACACTTCGTATCCGCCCGCGTAAAAGGCGCCGTTTCCCCAATCTCCTCGGGCGCTATCGAGTAACTCACAAATGGCGGAAACATAGCATTCGAGAGGCGCCTGAATGTTTTGAAACTGGTCCTGCGAGTATCGAATCTCGATCACAACGTGGGCCGTTCCCGAGAAGACTCGAAACTTCTCCTTAAGCGTGTTACTGAGCTTGTCACAGAAGATGGTCAAAGTTGGATACTTAAGCGCGACGCTTTTCTCAAGGAGTTCCGGAGATGTGTTCCCCAGAAGAACAGACGCCGGTTGAATCGGCGTGGGAGTTGCACTTCCCTGTGCCGTGGCGCCGGTCTGCGCCACTGAATTAATTACCATCTCCGAGCCGTCAGAAACCGTGAAGAGCCTAGCTACTGTGTTTGCGATCGAAGCGGCTATATTAAACATGTCAACCCCGCATGATCCGTCGAGGCAAGTCTCGAATGACGTTTGGTGATTGGCCGGTTCCTGGGATTGCTCCAGTCGTACTTCCGGGCCAGACGAACGTGTAACTTGTGCCTAAGGCGGCTGGAGACAAAGTTTGCAGCGTCATCGTCGTCGGAGATTCGGCCGCGTAGAGATTCCAGCCCGAGGCATTCGGTGGTCCTGTGGGCGCGGAAACGGCGAGTACATTAGAATCCGGTATCACCATTTGGGTAACGACTGCCGGGGAACTTTCCTCATTCTCGGTATTTACAAACGTGATCGTGAAGTAAGCAGTGCCGCCCGGATAACTGGAAGCTTGCAGAGCGAATGCCGGTGGGCCCGGCTGCGGGATCGGATCATAGACAATTCCTGCTCCGGTTTCAATAAATTGTCCCTTTCCCCAGCTACTCATTGTTTGGAACTGAGCCCACTTTCCCTTGTAACGATCATTAAGCTGATTGAAGTAGGCGTCGCGATACACCAGCTCAAGTGTTCGGAAACTGTGCCACGCCTTCAGAGCCGGCGTGATCGCCAGATGATTTGTATTTAAAGGTGTTTGACCTAGAACCGGGGCATAAATCGACGCCTCCCGGCCGAAGATCGCCGTCAACTCGATCTCAATTTCAGAATAGGCAAGCTGAAGCTTTGTGGTCACATCCAGACCCTCTGTCGTTGCAACTGCAAGGAGATAAGAATCTTGCTGAACTAAGTCATCTACCGTCGAAGGAGGACCGTCGGAAAATAACGCCATCGCAGTTATCTGACTTATTCTCTCGAACTCTTTACTCTATTTCGGTGCTCAGTATTCGGCACGATCATAACCTGCATGCGTTGAGCAGCTTCCACGGCTTCCGCCTCCTTCCGTGCTTCACTTTGCCTTTCATAGAACCCGGCCGACTCTTCATCCGATGCGAGGCGTCCCCGGCCCTCAATGATTAGCCGCGCTGCGACATGCCGGGTAACCTCCGAGCAGAGGCCACTTTTTCCCCCATCCGGAGTGTCCAAACCCACCAACACGACAAAGGGGGCGGAGATGGTCTTCTCCACCTCTCGAATCTGCTTGTAAAATGCTCTTAAGTCCATCTCACCCTCCGTACAAAAAAAAGGGCAACCGCACAAAGGCAGTTGCCCAACAAAGCCTCAAAACATCAGCGCAGTGCAACAACTCGGAGCGCCAAATCGCTAGCTGTTCACCTGGATTCCAAACGGATTTCGAAGAACCGCGGCGCCGTATAGAACGTCCACTGTAAATTGCTGGGCCAGCGTATTCGGCTGATAGCTCATCGTGACGCGCATACCAAAGTTGCCCAGCTCAGCGTACTCCGCAATCGCGCCTGTACCCGGCAAGGGCTGAGGCAACCGTCGAATAACCAGACCCAGTGCATTCTTAGCAAAAGCGAGGTTGTGCGTATTCAGCGGAGCACTTCCTGTCTTCGCAACATATTGAGAACGGAAAACAAAGAAATCTTTTAACTTACCAAACGTCCCCTCGATCATCGCTCGCAGACCGGCTTCCCCAACCGTCTGATACTCGCTAAATCGGGGTATCTGCCGCATTTGCGAGTAAGTGGTCGGATCCACAACCAGGAACTTCGGTTCGCTTACAGGAACTTTCGCTGCGAAAAGCGCAGTTTCCGCCGAATCGATCGTTGCCTCGTTGATGGCCGAACCCGCTGTACCAACCGGCGAATTTGCTGTAAACCCTGCGTACGTGTTCAACAAATCCGTCTCGATCCGTTCCGCGATCGCGATCACGGCGGGTTCCATGTAAACGCGTAGGAGGTCCGGGACCGCCAAAACACGGGTTACATCCGGGATCTGAAACGTCGCTTCGGCGTGTGTGTTCAGCACGATTTGCGCATTGCCGAGCGTTGGATTTTGGGTCTGAACAGCCCCACCCTCCACGATGTTGTTCGCGACAAGCGTCGGGGGAATCGGAATATTAACCGTATCGCCAGCCTGCGCAAGAACGGGCTCATAATCCCGATTTACAAGATTTCCCATGATTAGATTGCCAACCAGGGCTGGCAATGCATCTGCCGCGACAAGTTTGACAATCGCGCTTGCAACGTTTGCTGAAGTAATAGCTGCCATTGTTCTCCTTCTGTATCCTTAAAACAAGCGCCTAACGCACTTGTAAACTCACATTACTTATCTGCTCTTCGGAAGAAGCAGATCAACACTCTAAAGTCCGAGATGGCTTTGGGACGCCACCCGCAAAATCTCCTGTCGAACCCGATCCTTGTCCTCTTTGCTCATCGTCGGACTTATGGACTCCATCTCGATCGGAGCCACACCTCCGGTGGAACGAGAAGAAGTCACCACCCCGCTTCCGCCAGGAATGCGAGCCGGAAGGAACTCGGGATTCTCGTGTACAAAATTGCCGAGGAATTCGCGCACGCTTACCTCGCCGTTATCGTTGCGGGCGACCAGTCGCCCATCCTCCGCGCGGTGAATGTCATCTTCCACAGCCTTGTAGGCGAGATCGACTTTTGCCACTCCCAACGCTTGTAACTCGCTCTTGATCTTCGAACTCCGCTCAGCAAGTTCCGCGACTTCCCGGCTTTTGCGGTTCTCCTCGGC
>JAVHMZ010031280.1:0-12725 GCA_034782995.1 Amazona versicolor | reverse complement strand
GACAGGCAGGGTCGATCGATGCGGTACGCTGATATTAGAGTTTCTAAACAACCGTGAAGACTTACGGACCGGGTGAAGTATTGTTGATTGCGCTACTGGCGGCAACGGGCGGTGCTGCCGGTAGCTATTTTGCTGTGAGCCGCTTTGCGTCTATGGCTTCAGTATCTCGGTTGTGTATTTGGGAGCAAGAGCTTCTGTTTTGGCTTTGAACTCCTGCTGCTGCGCAGGGTCTGGTGGTGGGGGTGGCGTGGAGGTAGGCGAGGACGGGGGCGACGAAGAGGTCGGCCAGGGTGAGGTCGCGGCCGGCGAGGTAGGGGCCCTCGCCCATGAGGCGGTCGATCTCGGCGAGGCACAAGCCGGCGGGCTCGAGGCTCTCCTCGACCTTGGCCTCGTCGGTGGCGCCGCCCATCGTGGGCTTCAGCGCGCGCTCGACGAAGATGCCCCAGACGATCGGCCGGTAGGCGTGGGCGTCGACGATGCCGACGACCTGGTTCATGCGGGCCTCGGCCTTGGGCTCGGTTGGCGTGAGGCGGGGGCCGTCGGCGACGCGGTCCAGGTAGCGGGCGACGGCGTTGGTCTCGTAGAGCATGAAGCCGCCATGACCGAGCGCCGGCACGCGCCCGAACGGATGGCGCGAGAGGTGCGGCTCGCGCTTGGCATCGCCGGGCGACATCGCCGCCAGGGCCCAGGCCGCGCCCTTCTCCGCCAGCGTCGCCATGACGGCCCGCGCATAGGGGCTGCCGGGGATGGTGTGGACGACGAACTCAGCCATCGATCGTCTCCTTGGCGGTCGCGAACTTGGCGAAGCCGCCGAGCTTCTCCGGCCAGCCTTCGTCGAGGGCACGGGCGATGCGCTCGGCCTCGGCGCCGAGGCGCTCGAGATTACGATGCTCGAGCCGGACGCGGGTGCCGCCGTCGATCGCCGTGAAGCTGAGTTCGACCTCGGTCAAAACATCGGGATCGTAGCGGAAGCGGCAATCGAGCTGCCAGCCGAGCAGGAGGCGCGACGGCGGCTCCCACGCCAGCACCTTGCCCCACTGCGCCTCGACGCCGTCGGCGTCGCGCTCGAACCAGCGACCGTCCGCGCGCGGCTCGATGACGATCGCGACGTGCGGCCGCTCGCCGATCGTCTTGCCGGGCCACCACTCGCCGATCCGGCGAGTAAAGAGATCGAAGCTGCGCGCGGGATCGGTCCGCACGTCGACGGTATGGACGATCGGTGCAATGCTCATCGCTTCTCCTCCTCGTCATCGGCGACGCGGTCGGCGAGCGCCTTGAAGCCGTCGAGCGCCGCCGCCCAATGCTGGTCGAGCCAGTCGCGCACGGCCCCGATCCCGCGCGGGTCGAGCCGGTAGATGCGGCGGGTGCCGGCCGACGTCTCGCTCACCAGCCCCGCCTCCTTCAGCACGCGCAGATGCTGCGACACGGCCGAGCGCGACACCGGCAGTCCGTGCGCGAGCGCGCCTACCGCGCGCGGCCGTTCGGCGATGCGCTCGAAGATCGCGCGCCGGGTCGGATCGCCCAAGGTGCCGAGCGCCCGGCAAGCTTCGGTCCGTTGGTTAGCCACGAATCACCGTTAGTCGAAACTAACGCGATAGGCAAGCGCTGCGCAGATGGGTGTGGGTGGCCGGGCCCGAACGCACGTCCACGACGGCCGCGCGTCTCACATCTGCCGCGATCGAGCGGAGCCGTCGCCACCGCGGAGCGGCAGATGATCCAACCCAGCCTTGCTCGACCCGCGACGGTGCTTTGCTCGGAGCTGTTCGGCGACGGCGGCCGGCGGGGCGGCTGCGCTACGTCGCTTGGCGGCCCATCCGGTCGAAGACGTTGGAATCCGGCGCAAGCGGAATGTGCAGGTCCCAATGATCGGTAATCTTGCCGCCGCGGAGGCGGAGGATCATGACCATCTCGTCCTTCGGCTTGCCCGGCGCGGCGGTCGCCTCGATGTGCAGCACGACAAGATCGCCCTGGGCGACGACCTGCTTGAAGATGAAGCGCGCCGCCGGCGGCGTGATCCGCGCCTCGGCGTCGCGCGCCTGCTCGAACGAGTGCGGCTCGCTGCCCTTCGTGCTCGTGTGGTTCACGTAGCCGGTGCGGGCGACGTAGCGATCGAATGCCTGCTGCGGCTCCTTCTGGTTGAACCACAGGTCGGTGAAATCCCACGCCACGCGACCGTTCGCCGTCGACAGCCCGATGAAATTGCCTTCCGCCGGCGGCTTCTTGGTCGGCGGGAACACACGCTTGGGCTGGCTCATGATGGCAGCGTCGGGCGCGGCCATGCCGTTCGGCGGCGAGGAAAGCCCCGCGCCGGGCGATTGCGCAAGCGCGGCAACCGCCAGCACGACGGTCGATGCGATCGCGGCCGGGAGTCTGGGATTCATCTCGTTCTCCATGCGTCTTGAACTATCGGGCGCTTCCTCGCTGCGAGAGGGAGCCGGCGGCGCGACGAATGAGTCGCGTAGGGTGTGCCACTCCCGCTGCCGCAGTCGATCTGCATCGCTCGATCATTATCCACTCGGAATGGGGCAGGCAACTTGGCTCGGGCGGATCGCTTGCTTGGAAACGTCGCAGCGCGAGATCGTCGACTGTGCTACCGAGGCATTTTTGTCGAGTGCCGTAGTGGAGATCATCGAAAAATGAGCAAATTCAAATATTGGTATCATCACGGCGGGGTGAGCGTTCCAGACCTGGATGCATCGATCCAATGGTATTGCGACGTTCTCGGTTTCACGCTCGAGCGGCGGGTTCACGTGCCGTCCATCCCGGCCGATATCGCGTTCGTTCGCAACGGCGATCTGTATTTCGAGCTTTTCCAGCTCGCGGACGCAGCGCCGCTACCGGCCGCGCGCCGAACCCCGGATAGCGACTTGCGGACCCACGGCAACAAGCATGTCGCATTCGTCGTCGAAGATCCGATCGCGTTCGCGGCCGAGCTGCAGGCGCGCGGGGCGGATGTCGTTTGGGCAAGGCGCATGCCGCACGGCGCGAACGCCTTCATCCGGGACAATAGCGGCAATCTGATCGAGTTTGTCGAAGAACCTGTCCCGACGGGCGTACCGGCCGAACTCTGATCCGTCGACGGCATCGGGGCGAACGTGCGAAACGATGGTACCGGCTGGACGTCCGCCGCCATCTGCCGCACGAGGTAAATTGCCGACCCGCTATTGGACTATGGCCGGCGACGATATGCTGCCTTCGCGCCCGTGTCGTGGCCTCGACGGTGCCCGGCCGCCGTCGACGGCTTGTCATCACAACCGATCGCCACTAGCCTGGGCGTAACGAGGCGGGCAATAAAGCTCGCCTGGCGGCAGGCAGCAGCGCGCCTGCCCGATGGGGCGGGGTCGGCCGATGACGATCGATGACAGCGCGCGCGTAACCGTTACGGCGGGCCCGCCCCGTCGCGCGACGAGCACGCGGCGGGAGCCGATGTGGCGCCGCTATCATCGCTGGGTCGGGCTCGTCGTCGCGCTTTTCTTTACGATCATCGCCGTTTCCGGAGTCTGGCTGCAGTTCGCGCCCAACCGGATCGACCAGGTCTACGCCGGCCGGCTCGGCGACGACGCGATCCGTCAGGCCCTCGTCCGTGCCTTGTCCGTGGTGCACTCGTCGTTTCCGGGCAAGCACGTCGACTCGGTGGTGATGAACGTCTCGGGCGCGCAGCCGATCGCGACGATCGGCCTTCGTTCGCCCGGCGCCGCAGCGAGCAACCGGCCCGGCGGCGACGAGACGCTGGTGATCGACTTGCGCAACGGACAACGGCTGCCGCCGATCAGCCAGCTGCACCGGACGTTGGTCTCGCTGCACAATTCGATGTTGCTCGGCACGACCGGCCGGGTGATCGATCTCGTCTGCGCGTCGGCGCTGTTGCTGCTCTGCCTGACCGGCCTCTACTTCTACGTCGTGCTGTGGCGCCGGCGGCCGGGGCCGGCGCTGTTCTGGCGCGGGCCGGCGGGGCGGATCGCGGTTTTGGTGCGCGACATCCATCGCTGGGTGACGGTCGTCGCGCTCGTTTTCCTATGCCTGCTCGCGGTGACGGGCGCCCTGATGCAGCTCGGCCCGACCGGCATCTTCGGCGGCTCGCCCCTCTCGATGCCGGGCGGCGGGGCCGGTCGGGCGCCGCCCGGGCCGGTGCCCGACGTCGGTGACGCCGGGCTGCTCGCATCGCTCGATCACGGCCTGAACGAAGGTCGGCGGATCGATCCGAACGGGCGGCTGTTCATGATTTTCAGCAGCCCGAGCGGCCCGTTCGCCTTCACCTCGCTGACCTACGCCTCCGACAAGGAAGGCATGTACAGCCACACGTTCGACGCGCGCACCAACGTCATGCTGCCGCCGCCGCCGTCCAACTTCTTCTTCTTGCTCCGGCTGCATCGCGGGGACCTGTTCGGCGCCGCGGGGACCTGGGCGAACATCATGACGGGCACGGCGCTCCTGCTGCTCGTTGCGAGCGGAGTATGGACCTACCTCGACATGTATCTGCGCCGGCGCCGCGCCGGCCGCGCCGAAATCTTCTGGCGCGGCTGACGCGGGCCGGCGGCCCGCCGCCCGATCACGGGCGACGCGCCGACCTGGTCGATCGCCCTCGTCGGTCGGCGTGCGCCGAACATGGACCGGTCTCCCCCGCTATGCCTGCGCGACGGTGATCCCCATCGCCTGGTAAAGCTCGGCCAGCAGAGGCTTCTGATCCGGACTGGCCTTGCGCAGCGGATAATGGATGCGCCATTCGAAATAGCGCCAATCGCGGGTCGCGCCCCAGCGATAAAGGGCTTCGGACGCATTGTAGAACTCGGCCATCGCGACGGTCGGGACGGCGAAGATGTGAAGCGCGCGCGAGAAATCGGGCGCGGGTCCGCAGCCCCATGCGATGCCCATCTGCTGAAGACCGCCCTGTCCGAACATATTAAAGTCGTGCAGCAACTGGGCGAGCGGGCGAGCCTTTGCCTGCCCCCATTCGCGCATCATCATGTCGAGGTTGTACGAGCCATGGGCGGCGACCAGCCAGCGCGGCGTCGTCACCTCGACTTCGGTGGTCAAGACCTGCTCCGGCTGACCGCCCGGCATCCCGCTCTTGTACGAGGGGCAGTGGATGCTCCACGGGAAATAGGAATCGTCGTGGAAAATGCCCGCGCGGAACAACGGGTCCGCCTGCATCAACGCCTTCGCGTCGGCCAGGCTCGTCGTCCGGTAGATGTAGAGGATTTCGGTGAAATCGGCGGCCGGGCCAGCCTCGTAGAATTGTTCGCCGACTTGGCGGCTGTACATCAAGTGGCGATCATAAACCGCCTGAAGATCCTTCGGCAGCGCCGCGCCGCTGCTAAATCGTGCGCGCAGCGCCGCCGCCGCATCGCTCCTGACCTTGGCCGAACACACGAAGAGCGTCGCGGGCGTCGGCTCCGTCGGCACGATCTTCAAGGCTCGTAGTTCGCCGCCGAGCGGCTTTGGCCCCGCGACCGGCGACGTTCGCTGGCCGCCCTGATCGGGCGCCTGCGCCGCGGCGGCGGCCGACAAGCCGCTCAGCAGGCCGGCCGCGACGGTGAACACGCCAAACTGCCGGCGCGAGCAATCGGGGTTGCCCGCTTCACTCGTCGTGTCGTTGTCCGCGTCGTGCAAATCGCTCATGATCGTCCTCAGCTAGCCGCGAGCGCGCCCGTTGCGAGCGGTCGGCACGGGCCCGGTCTTAGGTCCTGCCCCGCGACCGTGCAACGTCCCGCCATCAGCGTCGCGTCGTCGAGGTCGAGCAATCGCTCCGCCATCTCCGGCTTACAACGATCAGCAATATGATTTCAAACGATCAGCGATATTGGTTTTACTCATTCTCATGTCCGATCGTAAGGTCGGCGGCACCGGCGCTTCCCGGCGCAAGCATCGTCGTATCCCTCACCTCCTGGCCTCGGGCCGAAACGAAAAGGCTTCGCATCACGGGCATGACAAGGATCGTCCAGGCAATGAGAGGGATTGCCCCCTCGGTCATGCTGCTGTCGGCCTACGCATCGGCCGGCGCGCTCGCGGCGACCGGCGTTCCGCCGCGCTTTGCGGCAACCATCGGGAACACCCTCTATTATGAAGGTCGCGGCAACGACTTCAGGATGTTCATCTACTCCACCGCGGACGGCAAGTTCGAGATACTGATGAAGCAATCGAAAGCTGACGCGTCGTCGAAGTGGGATTCTCAAACCGGATACTGGAAGGTCGAGGGCGATCAGCTCTGCCGCTATCCGACTCGCCCGCCGCCGCCGGCGGAGCGGGCAAGGATCTGCGAACCCGTCAGCGGTTTTCCTTCGCTCGGGCAGCAAGGTACCGCCATGAACGGCGCGATGGACGTGAAGCTGCTACCGGGCAAGGTGGCGCCGCCTCAATGACCGGACGCTCCGGGGCCGTACCCGGCCAAAGGCAGAATTGGAGGTACGATCGGCCTCGGCCTGAATTCACTCTACGCTGAAGTCACTCTGCGGGCACGTATGGCGGCACGGTTGACACTGCGCCGGAGGTAATCCCGAACCTCAGATCACGTGTCGAGACCGGCCGGAGCGGCCCGGTGATTGTTCGACATACGCATAACAATGTGACGGGGAGGAAGATAATGGGAAGACATGTCTGTCTAGGGTCGGTCGTCCTGAACGGCCTGTGCCTCGCAGCCGCGATCGGCGCCGGTCCGGCCGTCGCTCAGGACGCGGCCGCTCCGGCGGGTCCGGTCGGCCAAAGCGATCTCCACGGTCCGAACAGCGGCAGCCCGGGCCAGGCCGGCACGGGCGGGGCGAGCAACGGCGATCCGCAGGCGACGCGCGACGGCGCCCTGGCGGACATCGTCGTCACCGCGCTCAAAACCAGCACGAACCTGCAGAAGACCCCGCTGACCGTGCAGACCGTGAGCGGCAATCTGCTGACCGGCCAATCGACCACCGCGATCCGCGACGCCCTGAAGGACGTGCCCGGCCTTTTGTTCAGCAATCAAGGCAGCTTCGGCATCCAGGTTCAGGCGCGGGGCATCGGCCCGGGGGTTCTGAACGGCCAGGGCGGCGTGTCGCAGCTCTACGACGGCATCTACAGCTCGAGGCTGAACCTGAACGTCGGCTTTTACGACGTCTCCCGCATCGAGGTGCTGCTCGGCCCGCAGGGCACGCTGTACGGGCGCAACGCGGAAGGCGGCGTGCTCAACATCATCACCAACAATCCGACGCACAAGCTTGAGGGCCAGACCGTGGCCGGCGTCGGCAATTACGGGCTGTACAATTTCCAGGGCATGGCGAACCTGCCGCTGGCCGACAGCCTGACGCTGCGCGTGGCCGGCACCTACAGCAGGCGCCAGGGCTACCTGAGCAACGGGCAGGACGACGACGGCACGTCGGGCCTGCGCGCCAAACTGCTGTTCGATCCGAGCAGCGCCTTTTCGATCCTGCTGGGCGGCGAAGCCTACTTCATCGACTCGAAGGGCAATGCCTCGGTCGCAAACTACGTCGATCCGCCTTCGTCGATCCGGGACGTTGCCTACCCGTCGCACCAGTTCTTCCGCCGCAACGCGCAGCGCGGCTGGGCCGAGATCCACGGCGACCTCGGCTTCGCCGACCTGACCGTCATCCCCTCGTACATCCATATCAAGGAGCCGGAACAGCTCACGTACGCCGCGGTGCCGGGTTCGCAGCCGTCGGGCATGGTCGGCTTCGGCCGAGGCGCCGCGAACGAGAGCTCGATCGAGGCGCGACTCTCGTCGCACCCGTCGTCCCCCATCCAGTGGATCGCCGGCGCCTACTTCTATCATCTGAACGACACAAGCCCCGGCGACCTGTTCCAGTCGGGCGGCGACATCACCGAATCGAACGGCACGATCGTGCTTTCCCCGACCGCGAAGGCGGATTACACGATCAATCGCCAGACATCGCAGGGCTATTTCGCGCAGGCCACGGTTCCGCTGCGGGCCGGCCTGCGCGCGATCGGCGGCATCCGCTACAGCAAGGACAGGTCGTCCTATTTCAGCGATGGCGCGGCGAGCTTCCCCGGCGATTCCCACGGCAGCTGGTCGCACGTCGACTATCGCGCCGGGCTGCAATATGATGTCGCTCCCGGATCGATGCTCTATGCCAGCGTGGCGTCCGGATACCGGCCGGGCGGCTTCTCGCCGGCGCCGCCCTATGCCGCCTATGGCATCGAGACCGTCAGGTCGATCGAAGTGGGGTCCAAGAACCAGTTCCTCGATGGTCGACTGCGGGTGAACGGCGACGTCTACTACTATGACTACAGAGGCTATCAGCAGGTAACCGTGACCGCCTGCGTGTATCCCGGCGCTCCCAATCCCAAGGGCCTGCCGCCCTGCCCGCCCGGGCCGCCGATCATAATCGACGTCGTGAACGTCGGAAAGGTCCTCGTCGTCGGCGGCGAACTGGCGGCGCAGTTCGCCGCCACGCCTGCGGATCGCCTGAGCCTCAATGTCGCGTACAACGGCTCGAAGATCAAATCATCGCTGGTGCTGGCCAACTCCGCGCCAGACGATCTGGTCGATGTCAACGGCGATCATCTTCCCGGAGCGCCGGTGTGGGCCGGCAATCTCAGCTATGAACATGACTTCGACCTGCTCGGGGGCAAGCTGACGCCGCAGGCGCAGGCCGATTACCAGAGCCGGGTGAACATCACCCTACCGGTCGAAAATCCCTTGTACGATCAGAAGTCTGTCGTGCGGTTCGACGCGTCGATCGCCTTCTCGCCCGAGAGCGAGCGCTGGCGCCTGAACCTGTGGGCGCGCAACCTGACCGATCGGGTGGTCAAGGCCAGCGTCAGCAGCTCGACCGCGCTCTATGCGCCGCGGACCTTCGGTCTGACGGTGACGGCGAATTTCAAGCCCTGAACGTCGGGCGTCCGCAGTTCGGCACGTGGGACACTAAGCCCGGATGCATCTAACATCTGCGACGAGCCATAGCCATTATAGGACGCCGATCGATGCCGCGCCGGATCAGAAGACAGGAGATATTTATGGTTTATAGGAATTTTGCGGTTGCCGTCGGGCTGGCGTGCGTCCTGCCTTTCGCCGGGCCGGCGCTCGCTCATCACAGCTTCGCGATGTTCGACATGCAGAAGACCGTGAGCATCACCGGCACGATCAAGGAAGTGCAGTGGGCCAATCCGCATCTTTGGATTCAGATCACGGCCCCGACGCCGACCGGCCAGGAGGAATGGGGCATCGAGGGGGGGCCCGTCGCCATGCTGAAGAAAAAGGGCTTGAGCCGGGATTCGGTGCATTCCGGCGACAAGTTGGTGATCATCGCGCATCCGCTGCGGACCGGCAAGCCGGGCGGCAGCCTCGTGGCGATCCAGCGTCCCGACGGATCGACGATCTTCTCCGAAGGGCTGTGACGATGGACCCGCGGCGCAGCGCGACACCGTTCGACCAGGGCCGCGCGGCCAGGCTTCGCCGGATGCGTCCGGCGCGCATCCTGCCGACGCTCGGCGCCGTTGCGGCGATGGCGTCGTTCGGCTGCTCGTCGATCGCAGCCGCGCAGGTGGTTGTCTCGACCACGCCCGCCGGCGGCGGAGCGTTCCGCCTGCCGCCGCTGCCGCCGACGCCGACGCCCGCCGACCCCGCAACCTTTCCTCGCTTGGCCAGCGGGAAGCCCAATCTCACCGGCGTGTGGTCGCCGGGCCTCGCGGCGGTCGGCGGTGTCAACCAGCCGCTCAAACCCGACTATGCCGCCAAGAGGCGCCGGCATGACCAGCTGGAGGCCGCAGGCACGCCGCTGGGCGATCCCGGAACCTCGTGCGAAGCCTATGGCATGCCGCGCGTGATGCTCCTCGACCCGACGGAGTTCATCGCGACGGACGAGCAGGTCACCGTCATCTCGGAAGAGTTGCACGAGGTTCGTCGCATCTACCTCGACAACCGCGCGCATCCGCCGAAGAACTTCGATCCCGCGTTCGACGGCCATTCGGTCGGTCGTTGGGACGGCGACGTCCTGGTCGCCGACACCGTCGGTCTGCGGCGGCAGGACGGCCCGATCTGGCTGAGCGAGGAGGCGCATATCGTCGAGCGGATCCGGATGGTGAACCGGGACGCGCTGGTCATCGACACGACGATCACCGATCGCGCAACGCTGACCGACGTATGGAAGCTGAGCCGGGTCTATCAGCGCGCGCCCGCGGGGACGGAGATGCAGGAGTTCATCTGCACCAACAATCGCAACGCCTCGGATGCGCGCGGCTTCCAGAAGTCTGAGTAGGATGTGGGCTCAATCATCAGGGAAAAATCGTCCGATGACGACCGACGAGCCTTGATCCGCACCGCGCGACGCGTTGCCGGTCGGCCGCCTCGGCCCATGTCGGCTGAGGGTCGCGCGAGCCCGGGCAGCGCCGAACCTTCCACCAACATTATCGTAGAGGATGCTATGCGCGCGATCACCTCCCTCAAGCTGTATGGCGCCTGTGCCGTTGCAGGCGTCGCGGCGCTGGCGGCAACGCCGGCGGCAAGCCGGGACGGCGCACGCTCCGCGATCTCCAACGCGGACCGGGCGGCCTATTCGTGGGCGGTCCAGAACCTCGTCAGCCGCCATGATTTCCTTCATGGGCTCGAGCGCAACGGCGACGACGTCGCGACCGACTGGGTGTCGCCGACCGGCGCTTTCGCCAAGACCGCCTCGTTCTGCCTCGTCGAAGTGTGCAACTACGGGATGGACAATATTCGCGCCGCCTATGTGAAGGGCGCGGGCGAGGATGGCACCAAGGCCGCGTTGAAGCGGCTCGCCGCGATCGACCCCAACGTCAAGGACACGCCGGAGTTCGAAGGCGCCGGCTATTCGCTGGTCCAGCACACCAACTCGACGCCGATCATCGAGATCGCGGGCGACGGCAAGAGCGCGAAGGGCGTCTGGTACACGCCGGGCATCGACCTCTTCCCGCTGATCCAGGACGGCAAGGTGCATATGCGCGGCCAGGTTTCCTGGCAGAAGCTTGGCGTCGATTTCGTCAGGGAAAACGGTCAGTGGAAGATCTGGCACATGCTCGTCGCGATGGACGTCGCGACGCCCATGACGCAGGACGAGATGGCGCCGATGACCCAAAAGATGGGCGACATCGTTTCGCGCGAGCCCGACCGGCCCACGCCGCAGGGCGCCCTGTCCACGACGTTGTTCGAAAAGCCGCTGTACATCTATCCGCGATACAGCCCCGAACGGACCAACAAAGTCTGGCCGCAGCTGCCGGTTCCTTACTACTCGTTCGCCGAGACCTTTTCCTTCTGCAACTGCAATCAGGAAATACCGGCTGCGCTGACTTCGAAGTAGCGCCCCGTCGCCGTTATCGGCACTTCCGAAAGCCCCGGGTTGGTGGATCGTCGGTCATGGACAGCTCGAAGGATGAAACCATGTCTACCCCGCATGACGCGAACCGGCGTTTCGACCCCGGCCGCGGGATTTGGCGCCGAGCCTCGTGGCTGGTCGTCGCCCTGCTTGCCGCCGCCAGCCCGGTTTCGGCGCAGGTCACGTTTTCCGAGACGGCGCCGGGGAACATCCCCCTCGGACAGTTCAAGCCGGCCCCGGCGCCGGTGGCGGCCGATCCGAAGACCTTCCCGCGCACCCCGCAGGGCAAGCCGGATTTCACCGGCATCTGGAATTCCACGTTCATGCGTCCCCCGCCCGAACCGCTGACCGCCGCCTATCAGGCCAAGGCGAAGGAGTGGGAGCGGGCGTCGGCAGCCGGCATGCCTTACGCGACGTCGCAATCGCGCTGCCTTGCCAGCGGCATGCCGTCGATGATGAACATGCTGGACGTCGAGTTCATCCATGCGTCGAAGCAGCTAACGATCATCATGGAGGATCTGCGCGAGGTCCGCAGGATCTATCTCGATGGCCGGACGCGCCCCAGCGACTTCGATCCCGCGTTCGACGGCTATTCGACCGGGCGCTGGGAGGGCGACAGCCTAGTCGTCGAGACCACCGGACTGCGCGACGGCGATGGCGGGAACGGCTGGCTGAGCTCGAACGCGCATGTTCTCGAGCGGATCAGCATGGTCAACGCCGATGCCCTGTCGGATGAGATCGTGGTCACCGATCCCGAACGCCTGACGGCGCCCTGGAAGTACACGATCTTCTTCAATCGCGCGCCCAAGAACACCGAGATGCAGGAAGTCGTCTGCGAAAACAACCGCAACGCCGAGGATGCGAGCGGCTTTCAGACCGCCAAGTAGCGCGCTGGACGAGGAGCTGCCGGCGCATGCCGGCGTCGGGCACATGCCGCTCGCTCGTCAGAGAGCCGCCCGAGCCCCGCGGCCGATCATCTAACCGTGGCCGCCGCGAGCGGCGGGCGGCGCTCACGCCGCCGCCGGCGCACGGATCGTCAACGTCGTGCCGATCGAGGCGGTGACGATCGCGGCAATGGCCAGCGCCTGGGTCGTCGTCAGCGTCTCGCCGAGGAGGACGAGGCCGATCAACGCGCCGACCGCCGGTTCGGCGCTCATCAGCAGGCCGAACGCCTGGCGCGGCAGCCGGCCGAGGGCGAACATCTCGAGCGAATAGGGCAGCGCGCTCGAGAACAGCGCGACGACCACGGCCAGCAACAGCACCGACGGCGCGAACAGCCGCGCGCCGGCGTGCGCCAGCCCGATCGGCACGACCAGCACCGTCGCTACCGCCGATCCGATCGCCGCCGCCGCCGCGCCGACCTCGCGCCCGGCCTTTTGCCCGAAGACGATGTACAGGCCCCAGCAGGCGCCCGCCGCCAGCGCCAGCGCCGCGCCGGCCGGATCGACC
>JAVHMZ010031169.1:0-12727 GCA_034782995.1 Amazona versicolor | reverse complement strand
CTGAACGACGTCCCGATCCGCCAGGTCGGCCCGCCGAACACCCCGCAAGTCAACTCCGCGCCTTCCGGTAGAGGCAGTGAAGGGGTTGATGGTCCTGTGTTTAGAACGGGGAGCGGCGTGACACAGCCGAAAATCCTACACAAAGTCGACCCCGAGTACTCCGAGGAGGCACGAAAGGCGAAGCATTCGGGTGCAGTGCTGTTAAGCGTGGTCGTGTTGGACAATGGGAGTGTGGCCAACCCGCTCGTTCTCAGGAGCTTGGGCATGGGTCTGGATGAAAAGGCGATCGAAGCAGTCCAGAAATGGCGCTTTCGGGCTGGCATGAAGGGCGGACGCGCAGTTGCGACGCAAGCAACGATCGAAGTCAGTTTCCGTCTGCTATAACTTTTCTAGTTGTGAGAAACGCGCTCACTTCGGCGATGGCCGGGGTGAGCGTTTTTACTTTTTTACGGGGTGAAGAACTTGGATTCAAGTTGGCGATCGGCACGATCCCGGCTTAAGCACCAACGTTTATAGCGCTATCGAGCTGACGGCCAGCGTTTCTAAGATCGATTTTCCGAGGTGACGGGCAGCATGGTCCCGGGTGGGAAATCGGGAAATAAGGTGTCTGACACCGATTTTTACGACACCGATTTTTGCGTTTTTCAGCCGAGATCATTACACCAAGAAACGCGCTGACTCGCGCACTTCTCGCACGGGCAGATGCGGCGCAAGTGGTCGAACGAGTAAATACCGGAGCTGTGCTTGTCGTTCCAGAAGATACGCACCGCATACTGGCCGACCGGTTCTACGGACTCCATGCGGAGGGCCGGCTTGTACATCTGGAACGGATTGGGAGCGGAGTAGTTGCTCTTCTGCGGTTCGGTTCCATGCGCTCCGGTGCAAGTTGCGCAGGGGCACTCGTCGCGCAGGTAAGCGAGCGAGTAGTCGCTATGGTGTCCATCGCGCCAGTCGATTTTGATTCCGGTGGATTTCGAGATTGCGATGTGTTCGGGGTCGGCGGCGGCGGCTACTGATGCTTCCTGCATGTTGTTTTATTTGATGCCTGAGAGCGGCTAACTAGCGTTCTGCATTCGTTCGATGTCGCGAATGCCGGGTATGCGGCGGAAGGCTGTGATTACGCGTTCGAGTTGCTTCTTGTCGTTAACGTCGATAGTGATGTCAATCACCGCACTTTCATCGGTTCTCTTCTCATCACGCCGCGCTTCGAGCGTGCGGATATTACTTTTCTCGCCGTCGAGTATGGACGTTAACTGATGGAGGATGCCCGGGCGGTCGTCGGTGTAGATGACGACTTTTACCGGCAGCGGATCGCGCGCGCTGCGCGCCCATTCGACAGAAATTTTGCGTTCGGGCTCATAGAGCAGTTTCTGAACATTCGTGCACTGCGTCGAGTGAACCGCAATTCCCTTCCCTCTGGTGATGTAGCCGACGATCTGCTCGCCTCGAACCGGGTTGCAGCACTTGGCCCGATAGACAAGCACGTCTTGGGCGCCTTTGACGTGGATGGTGAGGTCGCCGTCTCCAAGCGCAGTGCCCGGTTGCGATTGAGGAGGGCGCGGCAAGGGCAGAGGTGCTTCCTCTTGCGCCGGCGCTTCATCAGGAGCAACTTTCTGGAGAACCTGGCGAGCTGAAAAACGCCCGAAGCCGAGGGCGGCGTAAAGATCGTCGGTCTTGCTGACGCCATACTCTGAGGCGACCGAAGCCAGATCATCCTGCGACAGACGGTTGAGGCTCAAGCCCATGCGGCGAGCTTCTTTCTCAAGTGACTTCTGACCAATTTCGACGGCTTTGGCGCGCTCGACGGCGTTGATGACGTGGCGAATCTTATTGCGCGCGCGGGCTGTTTTTACTGAGGCCAGCCAATCGCGGCTAGGCTGGTGGCCGGCTTGGGTGAGGATCTCAACCACGTCGCCGTTGCGTAAGGTTGACTTGAGCGGCTTGATTGCGCCATTTACGCGCGCTCCGATACAGGTGTTGCCGACATCGCTATGGATGGAATAGGCGAAGTCAATGGGCGTGGCTTCACGCGGCAAAACGATGACGCGCCCGCGCGGCGTGAAGGTATAAACTTCTTCGCCGTAAAGATCCATTTTGACGGTGGACAGGAAATCGCCCGAATCTGTCATTTCGCGCTGCCACTCCACCAATTGGCGCAGCCACGCGATGCCCTGATCGTCTAAACCGGGGCCCTTGCTGCCTTCTTTGTACTTCCAGTGCGCCGCGATTCCTTCTTCGGCAATGCGATGCATTTCGTCGGTGCGGATCTGCACTTCGAAGGTGACGCCTCCAGGCCCGATCACAGACGTATGCAGTGACTGGTACAGATTGGGCCGCGGCATGGCGATAAAGTCTTTGATGCGCCCCGGGATTGGGTGCCATTCGTTATGGATGACGCCCAGCGCCGCGTAGCAGTTCTTCACCGAATCCGTAACGATGCGCATGGCCACGATATCGTAGACCTGATCGAGCGTGATCTTCTGGCGCTTGAGTTTCAGGTAGACGGAATACGCTCGTTTGACACGGCCTTCCACTCGTGCGGGAATGTTTTCGCGGAAGAGGCGCTGTTCGATGTCGATTTGAATTTTCTGCAGCCACTTCTCGTACTCTTGCCGCTTCGATTCGATCTCGCGCATGAGATCGGCCGCAGACTCCGGATGCAGAGCGCGAAACGCCAGATCTTCCAGCTCGCCGCGCACTTTACCCATGCCGAGGCGATGCGCTATGGGCGCGTAGATGTCGATGGTTTCCTGCGCGATGCTCTCCTGCCGGTCGCGAGACAGCGACTCGATGGTGCGCATGTTGTGCAGCCGATCGGCTAACTTGACGATGATGACGCGGATATCGGTGGTCATCGCCAGCAGCATCTTGCGAAGGCTCTCCGCCTGGCGATCCTCACGGTTGGCGAAGCTGATCTTGCTCAGTTTGGTAACGCCATTGACGCAACGCGCGACTTCTTCGCCAAACTCCTGCTTGAGGGTGTCGTACGAGACGTTGCAGTCTTCGAGCACGTCGTGCAACAGGGCGGTCTGGATGGAGACCATGTCCATCTGCATGTCGGCCAGAATGTGGGCGACCGCCAGTGGGTGGGTGATGTAAGGCTCCCCAGATTTACGTTTCTGCCCGCAATGGGCATCTTCGGCAAAGCGATAGGCGCGGTACAGCGCTGCAAAGTCTTCTTTTGGCCGCTGAGAGCGCACTTTCTCTTCGAGGGCGCGGTACCGTTCGTCCAGCGTCGGGACGTCCATTAAGAGAGCGGACATTCGGGGGCTGATACTAGGGTAGCGGTTTTGCTAGCAAACTGTAGCCCAATCCAGACTCGTCAAGCGCGCGAAAGGGCTGCGTTGGCTAGAATTGTCGCTTCAGGGAGAGCATGTCTAGAACTCGAATTGACGCAGCGGCGCTGCTACTTGGAACTGTCGTTGCTGTTGCGGGCCTGCTTGCACCGGCTTCCGCGAACCTCTCATATTTGACCGGGGCGTTCGGCTTAACGGCCGTGCTGGTGTTGCTGGCATTCGATCGCGAAGGCTATCGATCGGTCTTCGAGAGCATCGCCTATTCGGCGGTCGTCGGGTTGTGTCTGGTGACGCCGGTATCGCTTTTGCTGGGACTGGCGGGTATGACGTTCGACAGTGTGCGGCAGCTGGTGGTTTGGGTAGTGGGTCTGGTGGTTTTCGTGGCGGTGGACCGGGCTCGCATGAGCGGGCGCGTGGAGCAGCCGGCTGAGAGCTTCATCAGACCTAGCGCTCCGACGTATGCGGCACAACAAATGCCGCAGCCGCAGCCGGTGTACGCGACGCCTCAGTCCATGCAAGCCGCAGCGCCGCAGTACAGCCCGAGTTATCCGTATTCAGCGCCGGTAGCGGCCGCTGCGCCCACACCGATGTATGCGCCTCCGCCGCCGCCCCCTGCTTCGGTGTACGCGTCACCACCTCAGCCTCCTCCGTTTGCGCCGGCACCTCCTGCGGCGGCTGCCTTGCCCACACAGGTAATAGCCGCGCCTCCACCAGCGATGCCGGTGCTTCAGCCGGTTTCAGTAGTGTCCGAGCCGCCCGGCGCTACGGAAGTTTTCGCTCCTCCTATAACGGCACAGCCAGCTGTCGCGACGCAGCCGACGCCTGCATCGATTCCGAACTTCACTGCGCCGCTGCCGCCAGTTCCCGTCCAAGCACCGGCAAATTCTATTCCCGTTCCGGCCGGTAAAGAAGCGATGATTTACGTCAACCTTAAAGACGAGGGCCTGAACGTGCTTCGATCCGTGCGGGCGGAGCATCTCGGGCGCGATTACTACCGCATTGTGGAAGAAATGCCAGCTGGCGAAACCTGGGAGTTTCAGCAAGGCCAGATCGTGAAGTGCGTAAAGAAAAATCTCTCGAGCGGCAAGGCGATGGTGGCGACTGAAGAGGCGCCGAGAGCGCGGTAGACGCGAAGGGGCGGTGCCACTCATAGCCGGTGAGAAGTGGTTGTCGCGCGCTGCAAGTTGCGGCTAACAATACAGGAACTTGTTTAGCGATCCCGATCGCACAAGCTCTGGTACTCGGCTCGCGCGCGCTCCTCAAGAGGAATGTTCGGATCGGACGCTTTCCAGAGCGCGAAGAATTCGTCGTAAGCGGCCTTCGCATTCTGCCGGTCGCCGCACATCGCGTAAGCTCGGCCGGTTTGAAGGCGAGCGAGCGCACCCGAGGGATCTAACGCCACTATGCCCGGGTGGGTGGATACTTCGTGGAATTCGCGCACCGCTTCCGCTCCGCGGCGGTCGGCCAGATACGCCAATCCACGCAGATACGACGGGAAATAGCCGCCAAAGAAACCGATAAAGCCCGTACCGGGAGTCGCCTGCTCATACGGGCGCACTTTTTCGAGCGCAGCGATCGCTTGTGCAGCGTGCCCGCGGTTCAACGCTGCGGCTGCGCGCAACGCGGGCAAATAGATGAAGGCCACCTGTGTGTCCGCGGGAAAGCGCTCCTGAAGATCCTTGGCCAGAGCCTGAGATTCGGCTTCTTCTCCGCTCAACCTAAGCGACAACGCTGCCGCAAACTGTACATCGCGTGCGCTCGAGAAGCGGAGCGCAGCGTGCGCGTGTTGCCGGGCTGCTTCTGAATCGCCTAACATCGCCTCCCAATACGCTACGGCAGCCTGGTAGATGCCCGCTCGTTCACTCTGATGAGCATTCGCGGCAAGCTCGATCGCATGCTTAGAGTGAGCACGCGCCTCGCTCAGATGGCCAGCGTTTACAGCCACAAGCGCCGCGCAATGAGTCACCCAGTCTTCTACGTCCGGCCTTGCCTTTGAAAGCGCCGTCACTTTTTTCATTGCCGCGTTATCGTTGCGTAGAAAAGAAACAATGTACTCGAATACGATAGCGTCGGGGATCTCGAGTTTACGTGCAGCCGCCGCTGCAAGCGTCTTTTTTGCATCTTCGAAGCGGTTGCGCGCCAAATAGCCGGTGGCGAGATTCAAATAAGCGGGCGTCAGATCTGGATCGAGCGCGATCGTTTTTTGAGCTTCGTCGATAACCAAATCGTATCGGCCCCGTCCCGATCCAGTAAAACCAGAGAGCAGTGAATGTGCCTCCGAGGCGCGGGGATAGGTCTGCATAAAAAGCGTGAGGGTGCGTGCGGCTGACTCCAGATCTCCGGTCACTTGCCGGTCGTAAGAAAACGTGATGAAAAATTTTTCGCGGTCACTGGCACGGTCGCGGAAACGATAAGCCAGCTGTGTGCTCGCGCGTGAGCGATCCGAGTCTCCGATATCCGCATAAACGCGACCGAGAAAAGCATGTGCCATGGCGAACTGAGGATCAAGTTCGACCGCGCGATGGAGAAGCGGGACGGCCGCCGCGAACCCGGTGGTGAAGGCCTCTTTGCGCGCCGTCGTATACGCCCTCAGGGCCTCAAGTGAAGGAGTGGTCGCTTCTTCCAAAGGGATACCGTGCTCGCGGATCGTGGCGAGTGGTTCACCCGCTCGCTGGCGAAATCTGCTCGTTATCCGCGTTATGGCCTGTAAGACATCTTCTTTGCGTTTTGTCTGCTCTTGCTCCTTATCGAGGAATTCTCCTCCGCAGGTTTCCGCATCAAGCGCGACCACATACTCCCGCCCTAACGGTGCAATCGATCCCGCCAAAACAGCCGAACTGGCTGTCCGTTCGCAAACGTCCCGTGCCAGCGCGGGCGTCAGGGAGTCGGCTGGTGAACGGCCCATCAGCCGCAGCGTACTTAGGATGCGACCATCGGAGAGCAGGCTCAGGTAAGGCGACTGAGCCAATTCAACTGCGAGCCCCTGTGAAAGTGTTCCGTCGAAATCTTTATCTCCCGTCGTGTTCCGAAAGGCGGCCAGCACGATGGTGCCTTTCGGCATTACGGCGTGCCTAGGGCGCGAGTGCAGGTAACGCGCCAAAATCGCAGCCGATAGCAGAACCACCGCTGCGCCAGCTACCCCCAGCACGATCTTCCATTGGCGTCCGGTCGCTTTGGCTCGGTCCTGTACAACGGCGATCTCTTGCGCTGCCGGTGCTGCCTGCGTTGTTTTCGCCTCGATTGGTCCGACGAACCGGTAGCCCCGTCCGGTAATGGTCTCGACATAGCGGGGATGTTCGGCGGAATCGTTCAGCCCGCGCCGCAGCCGGTTCACCGCCACGTTCAAGCTGTGCTCGAACTCCACAAAAGTACCCGCGCCCCACAGCTTGTCGCGTAGTTGTTCGCGCGTTACCAGCTCCCCCGCATGTTCGAGCAGGTGGTGCAGGATTTGTACGGACTGACCCGGCAGGCGTATTCGGATGCCGCTCTTAAAGAGTTGTCCGCTTTCCGGATGAAGTTCGAATGGCCCGAACCTCATCCGGCTTGGGCCCGGGATCTGGCTCAGCCGCTGCCCCTCCGCAAGGCGCAAACATCAGTCTACATCCGTATTTGTCGCTTCTACTATGAACGACTTAGCGTGTGAGGTCCATGTGACTTCGAAATGATCCGGCCTTGAGTAGCGTTCCCCGCCTGCGGCCGCTAATGTCAAAACCCGGAGGCTCTTACATGATGAACACGCGAACTCTCTTACTCGCTTCTGCGCTACTCTTGCTTTCTCTTCCAGGACAGGCCGGTTCAATCGTTTACGTGGTTGCGGGTGGGATCACTGGCAACGGCACATTCGCGACGGTAGATTTAAATACGGGAGCATTCACTCCGGTTGGTCCGCCGGAGCCCGAGGGCTATGACGGCCTTGCCGCCGGTCCGAACGGGATGCTTTATTCCCTCACGTACGCCGGGAACATTGACTCGATCGCTCCGAAAACGGGCGTCCACACGCAGGTTGGCGCTTCCGGCCTCGGTCCTTGCCTGACTCCATCGCCATCGTGCGGCCCGAACAGCGCGTTCGTGTTGGGCGGCATCGGAGGAAAGCTATACGCGGCTGATTTCTCAAACAATCTTTACAGCATCAACTCCGCGACGGGTGCGGCGAAGTTGGTCGGGGCAACCGGGATAGCTCCATTTCCATATGTTCCCGGTTCGCAAAATGCGGACGGCAGTGCGAACCTCGGCGACGCAGCGCTTTTTTCCGCAGGCGGAAAGTTCTACGAGATTTTCGATGCCTTTGTGTTCGACTTTAAAACCAACACTGTAAAGAAGGTGGTCATTTCTCCCGAGCTGTATGAACTCGACCCGGCAACCGCTCACGCAACGGCAATTACGTCTCTTCCGCTCGGTTTCGAGGCAGTGGTCGATATTAACGGAAGCGTGTACGCCTTTAATGAATTGCAATCAGGGATCGATATTCTGAATCTAAGCACCGGTACCACGAGCTTTGTAACGAACTTCGATCCTTCGGCTGGCCTGATACTCGGTGCTCTTGCCCCTGCGCCTGAGCCGGCCACGTGTGCGCTTGCGTTGATAGGAGGGCTGGGCTTAGCGTTTGCCGCACGAACGCGAAAGCAAGGAAATTCTCGTCAATGAGTTGGGCCGGCAGTCAGGTCACGCTGGACATCATCGAGCCGAAGCCTCTAAGCGCGCCGTATTTATGCCCGGCGCAGGCAGGCCGATCCGGCGCAGCAAATCCAAGAATCCGGGATTCTCGTAGATGCGTTCAAGGGCTGGGTTGTTGGCGAGGAGAATGAGATAACTGGCACGCTCCTGGAAAGAATGTTCCAGGATGGCAAGCGCCCTCTCCTCGTCTCCGAGCAATGCGTAAATAGCTGCCCATGCGTGGTGTTTTGGATCCAGTTGGTCGAGACACCGGCGAGCTTCTTCCGCATCGCCGCGCATGGCAAAAATGGTTGCGCGGGCGATCGAGGCACGCTCAAGCTGGTTAGGATCGGTGTCGCCCTGGTCGAGATGGCGAAGAGCCTCATCGAACTTTCCCTGCTCCGCGCAGATGACCGCCAATGTGTGGTACGCCCCGAAGAAGCTAGGGTCCACTTCGATCGCTTCCTGAAAGGTCTGCCCGGCAAGATCAAATCGCCGCGCCCAATAGTATGCGGTCGCCAAGCCGGAGCGAATAGGCGCGGAGAGTGGGTCAAGCGTGACGGCTTGCTGCATCGATTCGATAGCTTCTTCAAAGCGCCCCATGGCACAGAACCAATAGCCGCGCGCCCAATGACCATTGGAATATTGGGGCGCTATCTGCAAAGCGATTGTGATGTGCTTTTCCGCCTCCTGCCAGTCCCAATCAAAGCAAAGGGCGGTGAAGCCGAGCAAGAGATGAGCACTTGCGCGGTTTTCTTCCAGGTCGAGAATGCGGAGCGCAGCGGACTTTGCCTTTGGATAGCCGTCGCGGGGTGGGATCATTCCGAAAAACGAGAGCAGGATGTACACGTACCCAAGTCCCGCATAGGCTGCCGGGAACGCAGGTTCGATATCGATGGCCTGGCGAAGCAGTGCAATCCCTTTTTGAAGGCCATCTCGGGTCCACTTGTTGGCATGGTACATAGCGCGCATGAAGAGCTTGTATGCCTCTGCGTTGTGCGTGGGCCGTTCGAGAAGACGCTCGCTTTCCTGCGGGCTAAGATGAATGCGCAGCTTGCTTGCGATCTGGTGAGCGATCTCGGACTCAAGTACCATCAGGTCATCAAAACTGTGCTCGTATTTCTCGCCCCAGAGCAGCGCACCGCGATGTCCATCGATTAATTCGGTCCCTACAATAATGCGGCCTTTTCGTTCCTCTACGCGACCGGTGAGAACGACGCGGACGTCGAGTTCATGCGCAATGCGGGAAGCGTCTGAAGTGCGGTAGCGAAAAGCCGTGGCGCGCGGGATAACCCGCAAGGAAGTGATTTGAGAAAGGCTGTTCAGAATACGCTCGGCGATGCCCTCCCCGAGATATTCGAAGTTTGGATCGCTTGCTCGATTCTCGAAGGGCAAGACGGCAATGGAATCGCCGAATGGCGCGACGGTAATGCGCTCGGGCGAGCGGGTGATGGGAGCCGCGTGCTGTTTGAGGCTTCGCAAGTCGGTCAACATTGTCAGCGCGTCATGGTAGCGGCCTCCACGATCCTTGGCGAGAGCGGCAACGACAATGGCGGAGAACTGTGGAGGGAACTCGCGTGGCAGCGAGAAAGTCTTGCGGTGAAGAAGAGCATCGAAGGTGAGGGCCGGAGTTTCCGCGGAAAAAGCCGGCCGGCCGCTGGCCATTTCGTAGAGCACTGCGCCCAAAGAAAACAGATCGGCGCGGCAATCGACATCGACGCCACGGGCCTGTTCGGGCGACATGTAGGCGGCTGTACCGAGAAGACAGCCGGGGCCGGTAAGTTCGGCTTCATGCGCGGAAATAGCGGCCAGTTTGGCGATGCCGAAATCAAGAATTTTCGTTTGGCCGCGAACGGTCAGAAACAAGTTGGCGGGCTTGATATCGCGATGAATGATGCCCTGCTGGTGAGCGGAATCGAGAGCGTCGGTAACCTGAATAGCTGCTTCGATAATTTCCGTAAGCGGCATGGCGCCGCGTTGAAGGCGGGCTTGCAGCGTTTCCCCCTGCAGGTATTCGAGAACCAGAAAGGGAATGCCGTTATCGTCGGCGATGTCGAAAAGCGCGCAGACATTCGGATGATTCAGCGAGGAGACGGCTCGTGCCTCACGCTCAAAACGAGCTAAGGCATCCGGGTTTCGGTTACCGGCTGAATGTAGAAATTTGAGAGCCACGGCCCGGCCGAGCCGCACATCCTCGGCACGATAAACCGAACCCATTCCCCCGGTACCAAGAAGCTCCAATACCCGATAGCGTCCAAGGACGACCAAGCCAGGAGAAACGGGCAGGGACGCCTCCCGACGCATGGGTGAGGAGAGCGTCTTTTCGTTCTCGCTCGCTTGGGATGGGCGGAACATATCGCAATGAACCCGTAGCCGTTATCGTACTGCGATTTGGACATGGGGATTGCGGGATCCGCAATGAAGACATTGTAGGCTGCATCTAACGCCAGCCCCACCGGCGCACAAGGGCAGGAGCAACAAGTGCCGCGTGAAGAGTCTTCCTCCGGGAATGAACGCACGCGCAAAATGCGCGCCTTGCTTAACGGATCAGCCTTTCAGTGATCTTCGAGTGTATTCGCGAAATGTGGTCTGAACTATACCTCTGGGAGGGTTAGCCGGTGCAGAGAGACCTAGTAGTTGGGCGGCTGATGCCCTTTTCGGTGTGGCGATGAAGCACCAGGTGAGAGAACCAGTCCGCCTGAGCGCCTTTCCGAATTCAAGCGTCGTAATCTCGCGCTGGTTCCCGCCGTCAGAACGCGCTACTTTCTGGGAGTTTCAGCAAGCCGAGATCGTCCGTTGCTTAAAGAAAAAGCTCTCGAGCGGCAAGGCGATATAGGCCACTGAAGAGGCGCCAAAAGCCAGATAGGCGCATAGGCGAACCTGACCGTCGCCGAATAATTGCCGGTATCAGGAACAAATCCTGCGTTGCAGGCGTCAGAATGCCGCGAGTGTTCTCCAAATCAGTCGTCTGCTTGCTCCTCATTCTGCCTGTGCTTTCTCAGCCGCAAGCATTTGTCACAAGCACCATCAAGCCTTCGCGCTCCGCCGAGCCACGGGACGCACGCATACGAGTGTTGCCTAACGGTGACTTGGTCGCCAGAGCGGTACCGGCGCTTACGTTTTTGAGTTTTGCTTACGATGTGCCGACCAACCCTTCGCCTCGTCTTTCTGTTCCTCCCGACCTGAATCGTGAAAGGTACGATATCGAAGCAAAGGCGCCTGCCAAAGCCGTTTCGGTTCCCCCTCAAAGCGAAGAGGTGCGACGCAGAGCGCAGCAAATGACTCGCCGATTGCTTACCGATCGTTTCAAGCTTGCCATTCGGGTTGAGAACAGAAGGATGCCGGTTTATGCTCTTGCCGTTTCAAATGGAGGCCCGAAGCTCCAGAAGTCAGCTGTTACCGATGAGGAATGCACTTTCGATACAGACCCGAAAGGTTGCCACAGCTTTATACCTGGCTTTGGCCATCCTCTGCATGCAAGAGCGATTGATATGGGCGACCTCGCTCACTACCTCGAGAACTGGACCGATTTGCCCGTCGTGAACCACACGGCACTCGATGGAAGGTTCGCCGTGAACACTGAAGGCTGGGCTCCTATGCGATTGCCTCCTCCGCCACCTGGAGTCGCGCCGGAAGCCCATCCCTTCGCTGGATTGCCGACCATCTTTACGGTCCTGCGCAAACTCGGTCTCGAACTAAAGCAGCAAGAGGACGCAGTTCCGGTATACACGGTCGTGCACATCGAGCGCCCGACGAGTAACTGAAGATCAGGCTTGTTGCAGCCCGGCAGCGCTTTGCCTTGACTTAGCGTATGAAAGAAACGACGCGGGTACAGTAGCAGCATGACGATCAAAGACGATCTCGTGGTGGACGTGCCGACGCCGACCGGTCCCATGCGCACTTATCTTTTCAGACCGGCCGCGGAGGGCAAGTATCCGGGGGTGGTGCTTTACTCCGAGATCTTTCAAGCGACGGGACCGATCCGGCGCACAGCGGGGTTCATTGCCGGTCACGGCTATCTGGTCGCGGTTCCGGAGGTGTATCACGAACTTGAGCCTGCCGGTACGGTGCTGGCTTACGATCAGGCGGGCGCGGATGTGGGCAACGATCACAAGTATGGGAAAGAATTGGCGTCCTATGACAGTGACGCGCGCGCGCTGCTCGACTATCTGAAATCGCGCCAGGACTGCACAGGACGTCTGGGTGTGGTTGGGATCTGCTTGGGTGGTCACCTGGCGTTTCGTGCCGGCATGAACCCGGACGTGCTGGCGACGATTTGCTTCTATGCGACTGACATTCATTCCGGATCGCTGGGAAAAGGAAAGAACGACGACTCGCTGAGGCGGGCGGAAGAGATCAAAGGCGAGCTGCTGCATATTTGGGGACGGCAGGACCCGCACGTCCCGCTCGAGGGACGCAATCAGATCAAAGCCAGACTCGACGAGGCAGGGGTCAATTTCCAGTGGTTTGAAGTGAACGGGGCGCATGCTTTCCTGCGCGATGAAGGTTATCGTTATGACCCGGCGCTGGCGCGCGAGTGCCTGGGACTAGCGCTGGAGGTTTTGCATCGCAAGCTCGCCCTGAGCGCTTGAGCCCGTCGGCTGCCTGGCAAGCCTAGGACGTAACGAGTTGCACGGGCCGATCTCTAACAGTAATGGTTTGGCGGATCATTTCGCTTGCGTTTGTCGTGCTTGGGATTCTGGCAATGCCACTCTGGTCGTGGAGCCACAATTGGAGCGTGTTTGCTCCTGGTTTCTGCTGGTTTGTGGCCATTCTGA
>JAVHMZ010031065.1:0-12732 GCA_034782995.1 Amazona versicolor | reverse complement strand
TGCCTTTTTCTTTGAGCAGACTGCATGGACTTTCGAATCAAGACAATCTGGACCCTCCTAAAAGAAACCGCCATCGCGTGGAGTAATCATGAAGCACCGCGTATGGGTGCTGCGCTCGCGTACTACTCTGTCCTATCGATGGCGCCGCTAGTCGTGATTACCATCGCCATCGCTGGATTTGTTTTCGGGAAAGAAGCCGCTCAAGGGCAGATTATTTATCAGATCCGTGACATCGTTGGCGACGCAGGCGCCGAAGTCTTGCAAAGCATTTTGAAAAACGCGCATCGCCCAGGTTCTGGCGTCATCGCCAGCGTGATTGGCATATCTACATTGCTGGTGAGCGCATCCGGCGTGTTCGGTGAACTTCGCGCATCTTTGAACCGAATCTGGGACGTGTCACGAGACTCAGAACCGGGTGGAATTCACGGGATTCTTCGTGTGTATGCGTTTTCCTTCGCGCTCGTTTTGAGCATCGGTTTCTTACTGCTGGTCAGCTTAATTCTAAGCGCTTTGCTTGAAATATTCGAAGGTTGGCTCGCGGGCCTAATGCCATCACTTCCTGTTGTCGCGCATCTCTTTAACCTCCTGATCTCTTTTGCCGTGATCTCCCTCCTGTTCGCTTGCATCTACAAGTTTGTTCCGGCTGTTAAAGTGCGATGGTCGGAGGTGCGCGGTGGGGCCCTGGCAACAGCGACTCTGTTCACCGTCGGAAAGTACGGCCTTGCGGTGTATATCGGCAAAATGGGAATCGGGAGTGCCTATGGAGCGGCAGGCTCTTTGGTTGCCATGCTGGTATGGGTTTACTACTCGGCGCAAATCTTTTTCTTTGGCGCCGAGTTCACACATGTATATGCTGTGCACAAGCGTCAGCAGCCTCGGTTTGCAAAGAAGTAAGTTGTAAGGATGTAGTGGATCAGTTCCAACTAAGGACTTCATGCGAAATCAAACCTTTTCGAATCCAAACTTGGCAAATAAAGAACGCGGGGCATCGATCATTGCAGGTTCGCTGCTGGTGTTTGCCGGATTGCGCCATCGCAGTTGGGCGGGCCTCGGACTCGCATTAGCGGGCGGCGCTTTGATCAGGCGAGGTCTGACGGGCCGTTCCCGGGTTTATCGGTCTTTTGGAGTCAGCACGGCTGATCGCAAGAATGAAGGGCAAGTCAGCGTTCCGTATCGCGAGGGCATTCGGGTCGACAAAGCGGTTACCGTGAACAAGCCGCGATTTGAAGTGTACTCGTTTTGGCGCAACCTGGAGAACCTGCCCGGTTTCATGCATCACCTCGAGAGAGTGCGGCCGACGAGTGAAAAGGTTTCGCACTGGGTGGCAAAGGCGCCTCTCGGCCGAACCGTCGAATGGGATGCCGAGATCATCAATGACATCCCGGGCGAGCTGATTGGATGGCGGTCACTGCCGGGCGCGGACGTAGAGAATGCCGGATCGGTGCATTTCCGCGACGCGGCTGGAAACCGCGGCACGGAAGTAAAAGTGGAGCTTCAGTATCTTCCACCGGGCGGAGCATTGGGTGCGCTGTTCGCGAAAGTTTTTGGCGAAGATCCTGGAAAGCAGGTGGAGGATGATTTGCGCCGGTTCAAAATGATGTTAGAAACCGGCGAAATTCCTCACGCGGCGAACCCGCGCCGTAAGACCGAGGAACAGAAGCAGGAAAAGCGGCAAAAAGAGGCTGATGTTCGGACAGCCTCTGAGGAATCGTTTCCGGCGAGTGATGCGCCGGCTTGGACGTAGTCGTTAATGAGTCAGGAGAGACGATGAAAGCAGTCGTTTGGAAAGGTAACACCGACGTTCGCGTCGAAGAAACACCAGAGCCAAAGATCATTAACTCGCGGGACGCAATTGTCAAAATAACGCTGACAGCAATTTGCGGGTCTGATCTCCACTTATATAACGGCTGGATTCCCACGATGAAGTCTGGCGACATTCTCGGCCATGAGTTCATGGGTGAGATTGTCGAAATCGGCAAAGATGTCAAAAATCTGAAGAAAGGCGACCGCGTCGTCGTTCCGTTTGACATCTCATGCGGTGGCTGTTTCTTTTGTCAGAGTAAACTGTTTTCGCTTTGCGATAACTCCAACCCAAACGCCGGCATGGCAGAAAAGTTATATGGGTATAGCGGCGCGGGGTTGTTTGGCTATTCACACCTTTACGGTGGTTATGCGGGTGGCCAGGCGCAATATGCGCGTGTACCGTTCGCCGATGTAGGTCCGCTTTGTATCGGGAATCAGGAACTACCTGACGAGAAGGTGCTGTTCCTGTCCGACATCCTTCCGACCGCCTACCAAGCTGCCGAGCAGTGTGGAATCGAAGCGGGCGATACGGTTGCGGTTTGGGGATGCGGACCCGTCGGCCAGCTTGCCATTCGCTGCGCGTTCATGCTGGGCGCTGAACGCGTGATCGCGCTCGACCATATTCCGGAACGGCTGTCCATGGCCAAGGAGAAGAGCAAAGCAGAGACCCTTGACTCGAACGCTTCCGATGTCCAGGAGAAGCTGCGTGAAATGACGGGCGGCCGCGGTCCGGATCACTGCATTGATGCGGTGGGAATGGAAGCACACGGCGCGAGCGTCGACGCGTTGTACGATCGCGCGAAGCAGGCGTTGATGCTCGAAACCGACCGGCCGCACGCGCTCCGGCAGGCGATTTTCGCGTGCCGCAAAGGGGGAACCGTGTCCATACCGGGTGTGTACGGCGGACTGCTGGATAAATTCCCGCTTGGCGCGGCCTTCGCCAAGGGCCTCACCCTGAAAATGGGACAAACGCACACTCAGCGCTACATGCGGCCTTTGCTCCAGCGCATTGAACGCGGGGAGATTGACCCGAGTTTTATCGTGACGCATCGCGTGGCATTGGGAGACGCGACGCAGGCCTATGACACGTTCGCCGCGCGCAAAGACAACTGCGTCAAAGTGGTCATGCGGCCGTGAAGAAGAGAACCGCCATTGCAATCGGCGCGGCAGCAGCAGGCGTTGTAGTTTTTGCCGGACGTGAGCTGTATCTGTCCTCTCAAGAGGAATTGCTTCTGGGCCAAGTAGTCCTGATCACCGGCGGCTCGCGAGGCCTTGGGTTAGCAATTGCCCGTGAGCTGGTTCGCGACCGATGTAAGCTCGCCATCTGTGCGCGTGATCAAGAGGAGCTCGATCGAGCAGTCGCAGATTTGCGTCAGCGCGGCGCGGAAGTGTTCAGCGTGCGATGCGATGTTACCCAACAAGGTGAAGTGGAATCGATGATCCGCGCGGTCACCGAACATTACGGGCGCATCGACATTCTGATCAACAACGCCGGCGTGATCCAGGTCGGCCCCGTGCAGAGCTTCGAAATTTCCGATTTCCAGGACTCAATGAATGTCATTTTCTGGGGGACGGTTTACCCGACCCTGGCGGTGCTACCAAACTTTCTCGAGCGCAAGAGTGGAAGGATTGTGAACATTAGTTCGATCGGGGGGAAGGTCGGCGTTCCGCACCTCCTTCCGTATGCGAGCGCGAAGTTCGCCGTCGCGGGTTTTTCACAGGCCCTGGCTGCTGAGCTTAGGCCGCAAGGCGTGATTGTGACCGCGATTTATCCCGGGCTCATGCGGACCGGCTCGTTTGTGCAGGCGCAGTTCAAGGGCAACCAGAAGAAAGAAGGCGAATGGTTCACGCTGGGAGCATCGCTGCCGGGGATGTCAATGAGCGCCGGAAAAGCCGCGCGGCAGATTGTGCGAGCGGTGAAGCGCGGAGAAACGGAACGGGTCCTCTCAGTCCCCGCTCAAGCGGCGTCGCGGTTTAACAGCATGTTTCCAGGGGGTGCGAGCGAGTTGCTGAGCGCAGCAGCATCTGTGCTGCTTCCCTCACCTCGATTCGGGGGCGCCTCAAAGAAAGGGCGTACTTTGTTTCCCAAAATGCACCCCGCAGTTCGTCTGCTCAGTACTCTCGGGGTTCGGGCGATGCGGAATCTGAATCAACGGGCGTAATTTAGTTTGGTTTGCGGAACTCTGATTGCTTTACAGACGCCTGAGGTGAAAACGTGCTTGGAACGATTCTGCTGATCATCGTCATTTTGGCTCTTGTCGGCTCGCTTCCGACCTGGGGCTACAGTTCGGGCTGGGGTTATTACCCGAGCGGCGGTTTGGGTTTGGTGCTCTTGATTGTGGTGATCTTGCTGCTAATGGGCCGAATATAGATCGTTCGCAAGTTAGGCCTCCTCGGGCCAAATAAACTGCAGAACGACGCGGCCGAGATGAATCTCATCTCCATCTTCGAGCGAGACGCCGCGTGAGTTTCGGTGAATCGGCTGGCTGAGACCGTCTCGGACTATCCATAATCCGCACTGTGTCTCGGCATCTTCGCCAGTTTTATACCAGCGGTCGTTAAAGATGCGATATTCACCGGTCTGTTTGTCGCGCATGATGTGGGCGTGCTCGCGAGAAACAGACCGGTGAATTTCTGTGTTTTCGGGAAACGAGAGATCGTTCCTTCGCGAAGGGCCGGCTGACCGGAACACGTCCGCAACTCGCCCAATATTGGTGCGCACCTTCCTGAGAGCGAATTCTAATTCGTTCGATGTGCCTTGAAGTACTCGCAAAATTGGGATAGAACTCGGTCGCTTTGGTTCTGCAGGGGAAGACCGAGGAACCGATTCGGTGTCCACGTGGATCCATTCCTCTTTTGGCCCAGGCATCTCGGGACTGGTCTCAATCTGAAATTGCAGATCATCCGGATAACGATACTGCGAACGACCCAGACCGCCCTTTAGCTCTTCTTCGAAATACCGGTTGAGGAACTGACTACGGAATACGTCCGCCTGTTTCTCCGGCACGCCGCTTAAGCGAATCCGAACACGGTTGTAGGGAAAGACGTTCCTGCCGGATACGCGATGGCTTCGGCTTTTTATCGCATCAAGCGCCACTAGCCGGATCTCGGCTAATTCAGGAACTTCTTCCGATAAACGCGCGGCGGAAAACGGGCTTTCGAAGATGGCCTTGCCTAACTTCTCGAGAACGTTCGAAAGCGGCACTTACTTCTTCTCCGAAACAAGATGGACATCCTTGTTTCCGATGATACCGAGATCGGCCGCGGCCTCCACGATCTGGCGAGCGATCGGCGCCGCGGAGCGAGCTCCATACCCGCCATTTTCAACAATCACCGCGAAGGCAATTTTGCGGCTCGGAGCGTCCTCGTAGGGAGCGAATCCGGCAAACCAGGAATGCGGTTCTCCGTGCTCCACCTGCGCGGTGCCAGTTTTTCCAGCGACTGGAATGGCCAAACCCGCCATAGCCTGCCGGCCTGTTCCGTTTAAAACAACGAAGCGCATGGCGCGCGCGAGGCATCGAGAAGCATCGGGTGGAACGATGGCTTGCGGCGAATCGAGACGAGTATTGCTGGGATCGCTGACCCAGCGTCCTTCGGGCATCAGTCCATCATCGGCAATGGTGGCGGCGACCCGGGCCAGCTTGAAGGGCGTAGTGAGGACAGGTCCTTGTCCATAGGCGGCAAACGGAAGCATCTGTTTAAAATTGCGCGGGTCGCCGGGCGTGATCCCGACTTGCTCGGTTGTTTCGCGCAGTGCCTTCGCGCCAACGACAAACACGCCTAACTGCGCGAAATAGGCGTTGCAGGAGACGGTGATCGCACGAAGGAGGTCGAGCTTGCCGTGCGGGCGATCTTTGATGTCGTCGCGAATGGGGCGATTCCAACCAGCGATGCGCGTTCCAGCGCGCCCGTCAGGAAGCCGCGTGCACGCGAACGACTGCTGGGTCGCAAGTGGGTTTACGCGAAGCGCCGCCATCGCGGTGACTAGCTTGAACGTTGAACCCGGAGGATATTGCCCATAGCGCGCGCGATCGAGCAGCTCATCGGGAGTGGCGGCCCGTCCGGTAGGTGGATGCGGGGCGTTCGCCATCGCCAGTACTTCACCTGCAGCGCTGTCAAGCACCACGATGGATCCCTTGCTTCCTTTCGCTTCTATGCCCTCGCGAGCCGCATCGGCTACCCGCCGCTGTAGCTTCAGGTCGATCGTCGACTTCACATCACGATCGCGATCGAGAAGCGCACGCATGGCCGGATGACCGGGATAGTGACGGTACCGCATCGCCGGAGCAAGTTCGGCTACGTTGGCGTAGCCTTGTAGCCGGGTGTTCGAATCGTGTTCAATTAGCGATGCGTTGGATGCCTGGAAGTTCTCGCCCGTTCGCAGATCACCTAGGATTTGCATAGTGAGCGCGCCGAATGGGTAGTGCCGGCTTTCGAGGCGAGAGCATGCCTCCTCGATCGAGACGCCTAGTTGTTGGTAGTCCGCGCGGCGCTTCTCGAGTTGAGCCCAACTGCTGGTCGCAAGCAAGATCCCGTTTCGATCCCAGATGTTTCCACGCGGAATCTGCCGCATCAAAGAACTGAGGCGCGGGTTGCGCTGCGGTCGTTTCACTCCGTCTTCGGCGATCACCCGGGCGTCTCGCACCAGAAGGTCGCGCGCGGATCCGATTTGAAAATAAGCCGCGCGCGTAAGAAGGAAAACAGCAGCAGCGGCAACCGTCCACTCGATTACGCGCAGAGGGCGCGAGAAGGCTTCGTCCGGCTTCTTCGTTTGGGAAGACTGATTAGAGATTCCGAGCAGCATGGCGAATATGAGGAAGTTCGCCAGCATTGCGGTGTTTCCGGAACTGAGGAAGGGCGAAACCACACCCGAAAGCGGAAGCGTATCCAGCGCGCCCGCCGAGATCAGCAAAATTTCAAGCGCAATGAGTGCCCCCAGCCCGAATGCCAGAAAAGTCGCGTATTCTTCGGGCGCGCGGCGCGCGATGGCCCAGGCGCGGTGCACAAGTAATCCGAGCAGCAGCGCGACGGCGCAGATTCCGGGGAATCCCCACTCCTCGCCAATCGACGAGAGGATGAGGTCGGTGTGCCCGGCTGGGATCATGCCCGGATCGCCCATTCCGGGGCCGGATCCCCAGCCGCCGCCGGTCGAGATTGCCCATAAAGAATGCGCAATCTGATCGCCGCCCCGCAAATCGTTATCCCATGGCGACAGCCACATGTTGATGCGGTCCACCACCGTCTTTTGAGCGCCGATGCGATATCCGGCAGACACGCCGGCTACGAGCACAACAATTCCAGTGAGCGCAAGGCCGAAGCGCCCGCGCGCCAGCGCAAACATCGCCAGAAACAGAAAGCCGACAACCAGCGCGGGTCCGAGGTCTTTCAGCACAAAGAACATGACGAGCGCGACGGACACTCCGACGGTCACCGGCAGAACATGTTCAAACCGCGGGATCACGGGCCAGCGCAGCCAACGCGGCGTCCATGTCCTTTCGCGCAATTCGCGCAGCCATTCCCACCGGCGGGCGAAGTAGCCAGCCAAAAACATGACCAGCAGCACTTTGATCAGCTCGACAGGTTGGAACGGACCAAGGTTGACTCGCGCG
Source organism: Amazona versicolor (assembly GCA_034782995.1). NCBI lineage: Eukaryota > Metazoa > Chordata > Aves > Psittaciformes > Psittacidae > Amazona > Amazona versicolor. The sequence goes on along the minus strand of JAVHMZ010031065.1, from coordinate 5,320 downwards.
TCGCTGCCAGTCGGTCCCGAGCCCAGTGCGAGCAAAGCGCCGAAGAGAGCGAGACTGAGGAGCAGCGGCGTGTAGATCCACTTCGCAAAATTTCTGGTTTGAAAAACGCGCAGTAAGGGGAGAAGCAAAAGCACGCATCCGAGAGCGCATCCCCAAGCAAATTTGCGGAATTCCAAGCTATCGCGCAAGGGATCGCGCAAGCTCACCGCAGTGATCAAACCGATGCCGGTCAGCAGGTGAATGGCGGGCAGGATAACGGGATCGCCCCGAAACCGAGCGGCTCGCCAAGCAACATGCACGACCCAGAACGCAGCGAAGTAGACGGCAGACCACAACACGTACAAGCGGTTAAATTCGCCCGGCGTGCGAACGACGAACTCAGGCTTGAGCTTGTTCAGCGGAAGCAGAGGAACCCGGAAGGTCCCGCGCGCATGCCTCGCATCGTGATTTGCCTTCCGACGCTCGAGTTCGCCGCGAAGCGAAACCCATCGCCCGTTTGATTCGATTTCACCCTGCGAAATCCGAAGCCGGGCAAGCGCGCCAACGTTCGGAAGCGAACGGTTGTTGAGAAGAAAAGCGCGCACTTGATCCGCCGCCAACTCGTGTTCCTGCGGATCAATGAAGTTGGTCAGAAAGGAACCAACGCGGTCTGGCGCGTCCGGAGCATTTAGATTCAGTAACTCTCCAGCGGCCGCGCGCGCCCCGAACTCACCAAAACTCTGCGTTTTGCCGAAGTACACCAGAGCAAGTCCTGCAGCGACTAGAAAAGATGCGCCCAGAAGCAGCGGCCATTCGCGATGGCGCTCAACAAGGGATGGAGGTTGAGCGGTTTTGAGCAGGACTGCTTCCTGCTCCCAACTTTTGGTTATCGCCATCGGCCGCGGCTCTTCGCCTTCTTCTTCCGTATCTTGGTGTGACGTGCCGCGCGCAGTTTCGGTTTAGGCGACTCGACCGAACCAGTGGACACCGACGCGCGTCCGAGATCCTGATCAATCTTCCGAATACTCTGACTGACGTTGGAGAATCCGAGAATCGGTTCGTAGAGCGATCGGGCGCGATCGAAATCGGCCTGCATGAGACGAAAAGCGCGAGCACGCTCGTTCGATCCGAGCGGGGCTTTTTGCGCTTGCAGGAGCTCACTTTCCGCACGAAATCGATAGCCGTCACCCTCCTCTTCCGCCTCGCGAGGTCCGACGCGATAGCCCAAGCGCTCGGCGGCGCGCAGTTCCGCCAAAGCGCGTCCGGGATTCTGATAGGAGTAGACGTATAAGCGAGCGAGCGCCAGGTGAGGCTCGGGGCCGCGTGGCAGCAGAGCAGCGGCATCCTGGAAATCACGCTCGCTCAACTCAGCGCGAGATGTGGGGTTGCGGATCAGATTCAAAAAGCCATTGCACAAGGCCAGCTTTCCTGTGTTCGCCCTGTCTCCGGAATCGATCTCGAGCGCATGCCGCAAACAGGCCTGAGCTTTCTCCCAGTTGAAATCGGTAAGGGACGGATTGGAACTGCTACGCCAGGAATCGATCACTTCATCGGCTGCGTTGACCAACGCCGTTTCTATCTGCTTGCCGCGGCCAAGAGCGGGCGAAAACTTGCCTAGGAACTGCTCCCGCCGCAATTCGCCTGCATAGCGGGCCCAGTCAGCGTCGATAGTGGCAACGGATGCGCGAGAGTAGTCGAGCCGCGCGCCCCCGTTGGCAAACTGATCACGAAACCGGCCCGTCAGATAAGCCAGTAGAAAGACCGCGAAAAGACCGAATACGATCGCGCCCAACCGAAACCAATCCAGCTCTCGAAAGATCCGAAAGCGTCTTCCGAACGAGGCCGCGGGGCGAGGAGAAATATGCGGCTCAACGTGGAGCACCTCCGGACGGAACTTCTGGATGGTCGCGTTGTTTTCCCACGTCGGACCTTTCCCGGGCGCAACGGGCGGCGCCTGGCCGTTGAGAAATCCGCGGAGATCCCGCTCGAAATCGTTGGCGGTCCGATAGCGTTGGGAGATGTCTCCCGCGAGGGCTTTATTAATGATGGCGCCCAGAGCCGGTGGACACGTCTCCGGGAGCGATCGCGGCGGCCGCTTCGATTGAATCAGCATCTCGAGCTTGCGCGTGTCCTGCGCCTGATATGGCGGAGTACCCGCGACCATTTCGTAAAGGCTCACACCGAGGGCCCACAAGTCTGCCTGCGCGTCGACCTGACCCTTGCTGAGGCGTTCCGGCGAGCAATACGTCGGACTTCCGAGATTGTGCCTGGTCAAATTCCGGGTCGATGTGATGACCTTTGCGATACCAAAATCGAGAAGCCGGACTTGTCCGTTGGTTCCGATCTGAATGTTGGATGGTTTGATGTCGCCGTGCACCACCGCGCGTTCCCTGCCATCGACGTCCGACACGAACGCGTGCAAGCGGCTTAATTGGTTGGAAACTTCCACAGCATAGCCGGCGGCCACTTTCGGATCGAGCCGGCGCTGGATCTGGAGAATCTCCGCAATATTCTTGCCCTCGAAATACTCCATCGAAACGAAGAAGCAGTTTTCGGCGAAACCAAACTCATACACATCGAGAACTCGCGAGTCCACGCGATGGAGGTCGGTTTGAATCTGGGCGCCGCGCTTCTCCGCCCCAATCACAAGCTGTGTGTATTCGTCGCGTGCCTCTTCAATCAGTTTTAGAATGACGCGGCGTTGGATGCGGGGGTCGAAAGCCAGGTAGACGTCCGTCATTCCCCGGCCTAGTTTGCGTACGATCTCGTAATGTCCGAAGCGCTTGCTTTGCGAAACGGCGGGCTCCACCTTTAGTGTTTGCCTCCCTCTACGTCGATCGTGTTGCCGGCTAGCCGCGGTGCGCTTTCCGGTGCCACAGAAATGCCGCACCCCCCGTTCTCGTGTATACGGTTGGCAAGTAAAAAGGGTTGGGATTTGCCTTCGATTCGCACGCCGCAGTCGGTCGCCCCGGTGACTTCGGTATCGATAATCTCGGCGTTCGAGTTTCTGATCAACAGTGCGATTGGCGATTTGCTCCGCGCCGCATCGAGCCGGACACCGTCTACTCGCGCTTGCTTTACATCGCCGAGCGTTACGACGGGAGCTTGGGAAAGGGAATAGATCGTCGCTTGTCCAGGTGGACGGGCAGCCAGACTGATTCCGTCCTTTATCTCGATGGGGCCGGAATACTCCCCTGGCGCGAGTTCGATGGTGTCTCCATCGTGAGCCGAAGCGATGGCGTGGGCCAGTGAGCCTGGGTCGTTGGGATTCGGACGGAGCGGATCGGAGTGGCTAACTGAAGGACGAGCGGCCACTGGCGCAGTACTGGCGATTGAGGGAACCAGATGCGAGCGCTCGTAGAAGATTAGTCCGCCGATGCCGAGCGCCGCGCCAAGAAGCAGATAGAAAACGTGCAGGAACGCGGATCTCCAGGAGCGTCCGCGGCGCATCCGCGTGACCGAATGGCGCGCGCGCACTTCCTGCAGTTGCAGTGGATCTTGCCCGACGAATTCCGGGCCCGCCACAAAAATGACACTGATGTTGTCCCTTCCGCCTGCTGCGTTGGCCGCTCGAACTAACTCATGCGCCAGTTCTCCCGGATCGCCGCGGTAGCTTTGCACGATTGCATTCATTTCCGCGTGCGTCAGCGCATCGCTCAACCCATCTGTACAAAGCAGGAACGCGGCGTCTGCGCGCAGCGGGATGGACTTGATATCGATAAAGCCCGGGTCGTTCGCTTCCCGGGGGCGCGAACCCACATCGCGGAAAATCTGGTTGCGGCGCGGGTCGCGCATGGCCTGCTCTTCGGTGAGATCGCCGGCATCTTCGCGCTCCCCAACGGGCGAGTGATCTGCCGTCAGCTTTCGCAATCCACCGGGCCAAGCGAGATAAAGGCGAGAATCGCCGACGTGGCCGACCGTCAGCCGATCGTTTTCTAGGGCCGCAGCCGTGAGGACGCACGCCATGCCGGACCACTCCATACGGCTTTGTGAAAGGCGATAAATCTCGTTGTTGGCGGCGGTGATGGCAATGCGAAGACGGCGGTCCGAAGCTCCGCGCGCGGTTTGAAACTCACGGGGAACAGTTTCGATCGCGGTTTGCGCCGCCAGTTCCCCGGCAGCATGCCCACCTAATCCGTCGACGACCACATAGATGCCGGTTTCCTGATCCGCGTGAACCCGGTCTTCGTTGTTCATTCGCTCGAGGCCGGGATCAGTGGCAACACCCGAACAAAACGCACGCTCCGTCCCTGCGCGCGCGTTTTTCATGAGCCTTGCTTCCGGCTGGCGAGTACGAGGGCGACTGCAAATAAAGCGAACAGCAAGACGAACGGGATGTGATAGCCGTATTGCAACGTCATCTGCGGACCCGGAACGTTAAGGTCAGGACTTCGGCCAATCCGATCTCGGCACTTTCCGGAAGCATTTCTTCTTCGCCTCTGCGGAGACGCCGGCCGTTCAGCCATGTCCCGTTGGTGCTCTTGTCAACCACGGAGAACGCACCGGTGGCGGGATCGCGGTTGATTGCCAGATGCTCGCGTGAGATATCTTCGCTCGCGTAAAGCGCCACGTCCATCCATTGCCCGTCGCCGCCGCGCCCGACCGAAACGTGATTTTGCGTCATGAGGTAAAGCTGAGGGCCGGAATCGTCTTCATAGTGAATCTCTGCAAACACCTTGTCCGCAGACCGCCGCGTTTCCGCGCCGGCGGGAGTGGTGCGTTCCGATGTCACCGACGGTTCTCGATCGATGAGCGTTGTTTTGGCGCCGCGGAAGCCGGGCTCGGCCGTTTCGTTCAGTTCCGAATGAATCTCGATGTCGCCTGCGGGCACCTCGCTGTTGGCAAGAAATTCAATGATCCACTCGCGGCAGGCAATCTTGCACTCTTTAGGACTTTTCCCGAGACGCAACCCAAGCATGCCGGGACGGCGATTGAGCTCGTTGACTCGCGCCCGCAGGGCCTTTCGCGCGTCTTCCGCAATGAGCCCGAAGACTCCGCTCAGACGCGCATGATCTTCCGGATGAAGATACACGCTGAAAACGCAGGGGAGCAGGACACTGTAAGCGAGTTCGAATCGCCCCAGCTCCATGTTGCGGAGCAGCTCGCCGATGACGGTTTGCCCGCTGAGTTTCCCGAGAGCGATGTCTTGCGTGTTCTGAGCCACCCGTGAACCCTAATACGCTTTACGTCTCACTATAACTGGAGATTTCAAGCGAGGAGCGGAAGGTGGGTTAAAGTTCGTTCAGGAAAAAAGAGTAGAGCAACAGGAAGAAAAAGACCTGTTAGGGCATGATTGATGTCGGATCGTGGGTATTGCCCCAAGCGGAGCCGCCGCAGGACG
>JAVHMZ010030956.1:0-12739 GCA_034782995.1 Amazona versicolor | reverse complement strand
GTTCGAGCCCATTGTTTTCCACCGCGGCGGCGTTAGCATTAGCCGTGCGTTTGAACGGATTGACCGCCAGTGAGGCGCTGACCGCGGGTACCGTGAACGCGGCGGCGGCGTTGGGGCTTGACGATTGCGGGCGCATCGATACCGGAATGCGCGCCGATTTCCTCGTGCTCCACAGCGCGGATTGGCGGGACTTGGTCTTCACGCTGGGCGCGAATCCCGTGCGCGAGACCTGGATCTCGGGCAGGCCCGCAGCCCTATGAACAAGGCGACATTCCCCGGACTCGTCAACGCGCACTCACACGCCTTCCAGCGCGTGATCAGAGGGCGAACGGAAGGCCGCGTGACGGCAAGTCAAAATTTCTGGACTTGGCGCGAAGCCATGTATCGGGCCGCCAACGCGCTCACTCCCGACGATCTCTATGCAGTTGCGCGCATGGCCTATCTTGAGATGGCGCTCAGCGGGATTACTACCGTCGGCGAGTTTCACTACCTCCATCGCGACCCCGCCGGAAACGCCTATGACGATCCCAACCTGATCTCCAAGTTGATGGTGCGTGCCGCGCGCGAAGTCGGCCTGCGCATCTGTCTGCTGCGCGTTGCCTACGTGCGAGCCGGGTTCCAGCGTGAAGCGAATCCATTGCAAAGGCGGTTCATCGAACCCTCGCCCGACGCGTTTCTGAGCAGCGTGGAAAGCTTGCGCCATGCATTAGACGGGGAGTTCGCCTGGGTAGGCGTGGCTCCCCATAGCGTGCGCGCCGTGCCGCTCGCCTACCTCCGCCAAGTCGCTCAATGGGCGGAACGCGCGCAGGTTCCTCTGCACATGCATGCCGCCGAACAGCCGGCGGAACTGGAGGAATGCCGCGCCGAGTATGGCCTCAATCCTGTCGCGCTCCTCGATCGAGAAGGATTGCTCAACCATCGTTTCACGGCTGTGCATGGCATACATGTGACGCAAGCCGAAATCGACGCCCTCGCGCAAGCCCGCTCGTTTGTCTGCGCCTGCCCCACGACGGAGCGGAACTTGGGCGATGGCATCGTGCCCGCAGCGGCGTTGATCCATGCAGGCGTTCGCATCGCACTCGGTTCGGACAGCCAGGCGCAAATCGATCTGCTGGAAGATGCGCGCGAACTCGAATATCACCTCCGGCTCCAAAGATTGGAACGCGGCATCCTCGATGCCTCCGATCTGTTCCGTTGCGCGACAACCAACGGCGCGGATTGCCTGGGCGTGCCGCCGGATTCGGGTGACACCTTCTCGATCGATCTCGAACATCCTTCCATCGCCGGATCCGCATCGGAACATTTATTGCCTGCCTTGGTTTTCGGGATGGACCGGTCCGCGGTGCGCGACGTGTCTGTCGGTGGAAAGTTGATCGTTCGCGACGGAAACCATCCTCTCCAGGAAGAAATCGTGGCGGAGTTCCTGAAAGTCAGTCGCAAGCTGCAAGCGTAATGCCCGCGGCCGCAAGGTCGGACCACCGGTCCACGTCCAGCGCGGCATGGGGCAGCGGCAGTTGTGCCACATTCCCCCAATTTTCCAAAATAATTTTGCGCGCTCCTGTTTCTCCTTCCAGCGCCAACAGCGCTGGAAACAGAGAGCTTGCGAAAATCGCGGGAACACCAACCGTCTCCCCATACGCCGCGGCGGCAATCGGCTTCCCGCTCGCGTTGTATAGTTCGATCAGAGAGAGCAGATCGCCGTCCGTGATCAGCGGTTGATCGCACAAGGTAATCAGCGCCGCATCGCGGTTTGAATTGCTTTGCAAAAAAACTTTTAGACCCGTTCGAATAGTGGAACCCATACCGAATTTCCAGTCCTCGTTCACAACTGTAATCACCGGCATCCCGTTCAAGTGCGGCACAATGCGATCGGCATTCGCGCCCAGGACAACCACAACCGGATCGCACCCCGTCGCAAGTAAAGCATCTGTAGCACGCCGCACCAAAGTTTTTCCCGCAAGTTCCAGAAGTTGTTTCGGAAAACCCATGCGGGTAGACGCGCCCGCCGCCAGCAGGATGCCCCCGACGCTCACGCCGGAACCGGCTGTTGACGCATCTCGTGAATCGGCCCGCTGCGGCGTCGCAGCATTCCGCCTTCATGACCGGTGAGAACCGACTGGATCTCGCTAATAATCGCGAAGGCGATCTCTTCCGGAGTATCCGCCCCGATATCCAAACCGACGGGAGAATGCAGCGCCAGACTCGGCTCCAAGCCGGCCTCGGATAGCATTCGCTCCGTGCGCTTGCGCGGTCCGAGCACGCCCACATAACGAACCGGCCGCTTCATCAGAGCCTCCACGAACGCGCTGTCCTGCGGATAGCTATGGCTCATCACTACGGCGGCCGTTTGCTCATCCACGGTCAGATTGCCCAACGGATCGGAAAGATCCGCGACCACCACTGCATCGGCTTGGGGGAAGCGGTCGGCGCGAGCTTGATGCGATCGGCCATCGACCACCGTGCAGTGCCAGCCCAGTTCTTTCGCGAGGCGAACCACCGGCAGCGCATCGTGGCCCGCGCCGATCACGAGCAGCGGTGTCGGAGGAGCGATGTATTCCAAAAAGACCTCCGTCTCGCCATAGCTCTGTAGAGCCGACACGCGGGAGCGCATCACGCGGTGGGCATCGTCGAGTATGAGATCGGGCCGGTCCATATCGGTGCGCATGCTTCCGTCGGGAAAGATCGCGAGATGCCGGCCTAACTGCGGCCCGGAAAGAATCGTCACCAGAACGCCGCCGCGCCGGTCCGCCCGGCAAGCTTGCAGCAGTTCGATCGTCAGCGGCGCGCTCCCCGCATCCCAACGTTCCAAAAACACGTGCACCACGCCATTGCAACCGAGACCGAACTCCCAAACAGCGTCGTCTTCGGAGGTGTTATCGTAAACGCGCAACGCCGCGGAATGCTCTCCCGTCAGCCACCAGGCTTTCTTGAGCACGTCGCCTTCGAGACAACCGCCGCTGATGGAACCCGTGCGTCCGCCGTTCTCGGTAATCAGCATGCGCGCGCCCGGACTCCGGTACGTCGAACCAATCACTTTCACCACCGTGGCGAGAACCGCGGAAGCACCCTGCCGTTGCACCTCCGCCCACGCCGTCAGGATCAGACCGTCGTCTTTCATCTAGCAGCTATTGTCTCTCTCCTTTACGCTGCTCCCACCCCTGCTGAAACAGCGGCAGATGATTGCCCTGCTGATACGGATGTTTCTTTATCTCCTCAACATTGAGATCGATTCCCAACCCGGGCCGATCCGAAATCTCGATGTATCCATCCACCACATGCACCGCGTTGGTGACGATCTCCTTCTCCCAGGGTTCGTTGAACTCATCGAAGATTTCGTGGATGAAGAAGTTGGGGATCGACGCGTTGAGCTGCACGCACCCAGCGGAACAAATCGGCCCTTGCGCGCTATGAGGAGCGATGACGCCGTAGTGCGCATCCACCATGTCGGCGATCTTGCGAGCCGCGAACAGGCCCCCGAGCGCGAGAGGCTCAGGCTGCAGAATACTGATCACGTTGTGGGAGAGCAGCTCCGCAAACTGCTGTTTATTGGAGAGGCTTTCTCCAGTGGCGATCGGCACCGGACTTCGCCTGGCCACTTCCACCACCGCTCCGATGTTCGTATGCGGAACCGGCTCTTCAAACCACGCGGGACGGAAGCGCGCGATGGCTTCAGAGAACTGCACGGCGGTCGCTACGTTGAAGCGGCTGTGACCTTCGATCAATAGATCGACCTGATCGCCGACGGCATCGCGAACCGCCGCGATGATGTCGATCGCCAGATCGAATTCCCATCGCGACACCATCCGCCAGGCGTTTCCGAATGGATCGAACTTGAGCGCCGTGTAGCCGCGGCCGGCCACCATCTTCGCCTTGTCGGCAAACATCTCGGGCTTGCGCGGTCCTCGATACCAGCCATTCGCATAAGCCCGCAACTTGTCATGGCATCGGCCGCCCCACAAGTTATAAACCGGCTGATTGACGGCCTTTCCGATGATGTCCCAAAGCGCGAACTCAATAGAAGCGACGGCGCTGTTATGAATCTGCGCGCCCTCCGAATACGGATCGCGAAGCAGCTTCTGAGAAATGATCTCGACCTGGAAAGGATTCGATCCAATGATCAAGGGCTTCAACTCATGCACTGCGGATTCCACCGTCTTGGCGAAGTAGTTCAGCGTCCCCTCGCCCACGCCATACAGTCCTTCATCGGTGTGAACGCGTGTGAAAAGCCAGTTTTTCCAGGGGTTTCCAGCCGTGAATGTCTCAATCGAAGTAATGCGCATCAAAAGTCAGTTTACTTTCATGAGAATGAACGTCAGGTCATCGTACTGCGCGGCATCCGCGATCCAGGTCTTCAGATCCTGCAGAATGCGCGCGGCCATGTCGTTCACCGGCAGATGAGCCACGCGGCGCAGCATGTCTTTCAGCCGCTCCTCGCCATACTCTTCTTCCGCTGGATTCAGAGCTTCCGGCACGCCATCGGTAAAGGCGATCAGAGTATCGCCGGAGTGCAGTTGCACCATTCCTTCCTCATAGTCGGTCTGCGCGAACATGCCGATGATGGTCCCGCCCGTAGAAAGTTCCTCGATGGGAGCGGTGGAAGCCACGAAAGGCACGGGCGATGACGTTGCACTACCGCGCAGCAGGTAAGGCGGATTATGCCCGGCATTCACATAACGCAAAGCGCGGTTCGCTTCATCCACTTCCGCGTAGAAGAAGGTGGCATAGCTGTGCGAGCCGGTGGAGCGATGCAGCAGCCGGTTCATACGCGCGGCCAAGTCCGCGAGCGACGCGCCGGCAGCTCCCGCCAAACTCCGCAACGAAGCCTGGACCACGGACATCAACAGCGCGGCCGCGATCCCCTTCCCCGCCACATCGGCCAGCGCGATCCCCAGGTTCCGGTTACCGAGATCGAGAAAATCGTAATAATCACCGCCCACGCCGCGCGCCGGAATCGAAACACCCGCAAGCTGAAGATTCGCGGTTTGCGGCGCGGATTGCGGAAGCAGCCGTTTCTGCACTTCCGTTCCCAGCAGCAGATCGCGTCTCAGGCGCTCCTGCTCCACAATGCGATCGGTAAGTCTGGAATTCTCCAGCATCATCGCGAACTGGGCGGCCGCTCCGCGCAACAGGCGGCGCTCCAAGGCCGTGTATCGCGCGCGCCCCGCTGGCTGCCCAACGAACAGGACCGCGCTGATTTCTTTCTTGACCGCGATACGAACCGCGACCGCCGCGCCCATCTCGCGCAGAAGCGCAATTCCGGGAAGGTGCTGCGGAGCATTCTCCGCCGCCCACCGGCGCGCGGCATCGAGTTCGCCGTTCTCGATCGGCATCGCGCCCGCATAGTTGCGCAGCCGGCTCACAATCAACGTGTCCGGGGGCAGCGTCCACTCGTCGGCGCAGGTATCCGGAACAACACCGTGACAACGATAAGGTTCTCCCGCGCGCGGCTGCACGAAGAGCGCGACCGAGGCCGCGTCGATGGCTTGCCGCATGCATTCCAAAGCGGCTCGGATGGCCTCGTGAAAAGTAGTGGCGCGGCGGCTGACGTCCGCAATCTCCGCAAGCAGATCGGCTTCCTTGCTGGCAGCCTGTTCATCGGTCTTCGCCATCAAACCCGAGAACTGTTCCGCTACTCGCAGAAGGCCCCAGCGGGTTTTCTGCCCCGCCACGCCGGGCTCATTGCGAATCGCAACCATGGGCGAAACCAGGGTGGCCCGCCACGCCGGAAAGAAACAGGCGCCCGCGGTCAAACACGTCAGTAGCGCTGTTGGAATCAGAAACGGCGCGATGCTTTCGATGTCCACGTGCATCTCGCCGCTATTCAGGAAACTCACCAGGCCGATTGTGACCGCGATGCCCAGCGCGATTCCAAGGCCCGCCATCTTCAAGCCGTCCCCAATCACCAGGCGCATCAGATTCCGCGACGTCGCGCCCACCGCCATGCGCGTGCCAATCTCCGCCGTCCTTTGACGAACGGTGTACGAGACCACTCCGTACACACCCAGCAGCGCGAGCAGAAGCGCCGTCACAGCAAAGAACGAAATCATGAAAGATTGCAGACGCTGCCGGTAAATCGACTTCTCCAGCACCTGCTGCATCGGTTCCATGTCGAAGACCGGCTGCTCCGGATCGACGCGCAGAACCGCGCGGCGGATCGCGCGAGAGAGAACCGCCGGATCCAATGGGGAGCGTACCGCCCACGCCATATCCTCCATGGGCACTTGCAAATAGGAGAGATAGATCTCCGGGCGGGGCACGTTCATCAACCCCGCGTTGCGCACATCCCCGACCACGCCAACCACCTGGAAACGGGCCTTCTCCCACGCGCCGATGCGTATAAACGCGCCGATCGGATTGCTATGCGGCCAGAAGAGATGGGCGGTTGTTCGGTTGATGATGATCGCCATGGTCCCCGGCAGTTCGTTCTTCACGTCGCCGTCATTGAAGAAGCGCCCGCGTATCAACGGAATTCCCATGGCCTTGAAATAATCCGGGCTGATGAAGCGGTCTTCGATCGATTCGGCTTTGATGTCGGGAATCACCGGGCGTCCCTCCACGTTGATCATGGTGTTCGCGCCCCAGCCGGTGAGCGGCAGCAACTGCGTGAAGCCCGCGCTTTCCACGCCCGGTATGGACTGGATCGCGCGAATCAGTTTGGATTCATAGGCCGCCCGCGATTCTTCGGTCGAATACTTCAGAATGGGAGCGAAGATATTCATCGTCTGGACGTGATCCAGGTCGAACCCTCGATTCAACGTGCGCAAGCTTCCGAGCTGATAAAGCAGAACGCTGGCCACCGTGAGCAGCACGAATGAGAGCGCGATTTCGGACACCACGAACACGCGCAAAAGACTGCGGCTGCGCGCGCTGGCCGACGCCCGAACCCCATCGCTCAGCACCTCTTGAGGAGCGATGCGCCGCGCCTGCCACAGCGGCGCAAGACTGAATAGAACTCCGCAGACGATCGCCAGGCCGAGCGCGAACAGAAGCACATGCCAATCCACCGTAACTTCTTGCGCGCGTGGAATTCTGTCCCCCGCGATGGAAATGACGACACGCACCAGCGAGTAGCTGAGCAGCGTTCCGAGCAAAGCGCCCGCTACCGAGATGAACAAGCCTTCAGCGAGGTACTGCAATCCGAGTTGCCATCGCGCCGCGCCCAGAGCCACGCGCACCGCAGTTTCCCGCGCTCGCACCACGGATCGCGCCAGCAACAGCCCGGCTACGTTGGCGCACGTGATCAGCAATAAAGCGCCCGCCGCCCAGAGCAACAGCAGTAACGTGGGCCGAATCTGACTGACCACCTCATTCAGCAGCGTGCGCAGAATGACCCTGTCAGCGAAGAAATCCTCCGGGTGCTCGCGCAGAAGCTGTAACGTGATGGCTTCCAGATCTTTTTGCGTCTGCGCAACAGTGGCATTCGGCTTCATCTTCGCCAGGCACGCGAGGAAATGATAGCCGCGCCTGGTCCTCTGGTCTTCGTTCGGATTCAGCGGAACCCAGACCTGGTTGTCCGGCGCATCCGGTGGAAAGATAAACGAGCCCGGCATCACGCCGAGCACCCGGTACGTCTTGCCGTTCATCCTGAGCGGCTTGCCGATGATGCCGGGATTCGACCCCAGCGCGTTCCAAAGAGCCGTCGAGATCACCACCGAATACAGGCCGTTCGCTTCTTTACTGGGCTCTCCGAACCATCGCCCCAGCACCGGTTGCAGACCGATCGCCCGCGGCAGGATGGGCGAAAGCTGCGTGCCGGTGACGCGCCGTGCTTCGCCGTTGTAAGTGATGTTGAAGCTTTCCTGATGGAAGCAGCCGAATGCATCCAGCGTTCGCGCGCGCGCCGCGATGTCCAGTTCATCCAGATAGGAGAAACTGCTCTGCCAGCCGGGACGGCTGGAAAACGCGCTCCACGCAATGAGGAATCGGTCCTGATGCGGATAACCGAGCGGGTTCAGCAACACCCCTTGGATCACGCTGTAGATGGCGGTTGTCGATCCAATCCCCAAAGCAATGGCCGCGGTAGCCAGAATGGCGACGCCCTTTGCGCTTTTCCACGATTGCAGCCCATGCAGAAGGAAGGAAAACATGCCCGAACGCGTACATCATAACTTGAGGACGGAAAAGCGACTAAGCTATATGGAGAGGACCCGAGCCATGACAATTTTGGAATCCCTGAAACAATACACCACGGTGGTGGCTGACACCGGCGATATCGACGCCATTGCCCGCCTGAAACCGCAAGACGCAACCACTAATCCATCGCTGCTGCTGAGCGCTTCCCAGATGCCTGGCTACAAGCACCTGGTGGATAAAGCCATGGAAGAATCGCAGGAAGCCGGAGGCAGCCACGACGAGATGACGGACGCCTTTATGGACGGGCTCGCGGTATCCTTCGGACGCGAGATTCTGAAAGTGGTTCCCGGACGCGTTTCCACGGAAGTCGACGCCGGGTTGAGCTTCGATACGGAGAAGACGCTCGCCAAAGGCCGCAAGCTGATTTCCATGTATGAGAAGAACGGAGTCGGCCGCGAGCGCATCCTCATCAAGATCGCCAGCACCTGGGAAGGCATCCGCGCCGCTGAGGTTTTGGAGAAGGAAGGGATTCACTGCAACCTCACGCTGCTGTTCAGCTTCGCCCAAGCGGCGGCCTGCGCGGCGGCGCGCGTCACGTTGATTTCCCCGTTCGTCGGCCGCATCTACGACTACTACAAGAAAGAAGGCGGCGGAAAAGAGATCGCGCCGGATGAAGATCCGGGAGTTGCGTCCGTGCGCCGCATCTACATGTACTTCAAGAAATTCGGTTACAAGACGCAGGTGATGGGCGCGAGCTTCCGCAACGTGGAACAGATCAAACGGCTGGCGGGCTCCGATCTTTTGACCATCAGTCCAGACCTGCTCGATAAGCTGCAAGGAGAGCAAGGAGTTGTGGACCGCGTGCTCGATCCCGCCAAAGCGCAGGAGAGCAAAGAAACCAAGCTCGATCTGGACGAGAAGACCTTCCGCTGGATGCATAACGAAGACGCGATGGCGACCGACAAACTCGCCGAAGGCATCCGGAAGTTCTACGCCGATGCGCGCAAGCTGGAGAAGTATGCGTCTTCGCAGGTAGCCGCGAAAGTCGCATAGCGCGCGCGTTCGTCAGGACCGGCGGCGGCTGTGTGTCGCCGTGGGCATGGACTCGTCCAACGGTACGAATTTGCCGATCGATGCATCGAATGCGTCGATCTGGCCGCTCTCGATGCAATAGACCCAGCCGTAGAGATCCAGGTCTCCGCGACGGAGGCGCGTAACTACCGAGGGGTGCGTTTCCAGGTGCCCGATCTGCGCCAGAACGTTCTCCTCGATCATCTCTTCGAGGCGCTCGGCTTCACTCCGCGCCGGGTCGCTCTCCGCCACAATGCGCCGCGCCGATTCGGCGTGATTCAACCAGGATGACACCATGCGCAAGTGCGTGATGCGCTCAGGATGCAGCAGGGCCTTCATGGCGCCGCAATCGGTGTGGCCGCAGACCACGATGGAGCTGACCTTGAGCACGGTGACGGCAAACTCGACGGTGGCCGAAACTCCTCCCATCATCTCGCCGTAGGGTGGAATGATATTCCCTGCATTCCGGCAGACGAATAGGTCGCCCGGTTCGGAGCCGATGACCAGGTCGGGAGCAATGCGCGAATCGGAGCAAGTGACGAAGAGTATGTCCGGCTCCTGGTGGTCTTTCAGGCTACTGAATAACTGCTGGCGGGCGGGAAACACCTTTTCGCGGAAGCGTTGATAACGGGCATACACTTCCTGCATGGATGCGGGAACCATAGGTTCCATTATCGGCGATGGCTTTGCAGGCGAACCTTCGCTATTCTGGTTGCGCATGGAACCGAAGTTCTTCCCCACTTTGGAAGATTGGCGTCGATGGCTTGCGAAGAATCACGCGACGAAGCAGGAGTTACTCGTCGGCTTTTATAAACGCGGCTCCGGGATCGCGAGCATCACGTGGCCGGAATCGGTAGATGGCGCTCTCAGCTTCGGTTGGATCGACGGCGTGCGCCGCAGTATCGACGAGAACAGCTACAGTATCCGGTTCACGCCCAGAAAGGCGCAAAGCACCTGGAGCGCCGTCAACATCAGGCGCGTCGGAGAATTGACGAGCCAAGGTCTGATGCATCCGGCGGGATTGAAAGCCTTCGAAGCGCGCACCGAGTCCCGTTCCGCGATCTATGCTTTCGAACAAAAGAAAATCGAGTTGGAGAAGGCGCATGAGGAGTTGTTCCAAGCCAATCCCGCGGCGTGGAAATATTTCTCCAGCAGGCCGCCCTGGTATCGCCGCACGGCGTCCTGGTGGGTGATCAGCGCAAAGCGCCCGGAAACGAGGGAAAAACGCCTTACGATCCTGATCGAGTGCTCGGAGCAGGGCCGCCCGATCCCGAACCTGGACCGCCAGCCGCCCGTTTCTGAGCCGCGCACGTAAGTAAGCGGGCCCGCCAACTATTCACCCGACCTTTTACCTTCACAACTTGTTTCAGAGAGTCGCATAACTAATAGCAGGCTAGCCTGCAATCGTATTCGACTATCGCTCAGCCAGCAAACGATCGACTGCGATGGAAACCGTACATCGGCATCGGTATACAGCTTTTCTCTCCAGAACCCAGCTCGCCGATCGGAGTGCACTGCTGCCGGAAAAACGTCAGGTCAGACTTCCCGCGACCAGGTTTCCATCTACACAAAATTCTTGCGCTGCGATGCAAGCAGCCGAAGAATATGCGTCTGAATCTTACGAAGCTCCACCGCAAGCCTTCTCGATCTCTTCCGCCAACTTCCGCGCTCGCAGGTCGCCTTCCACTCGCAAACTATGCGTAATCGCCAGCGCGTCGGCGGGAGTCGGATCGGGCAAGCACCGGCTGCTCCACAACGCCGAAGCCCCAAACTGCTCGAACGCGCGCCGATACAAAGTTACGAAATCTGGGAGTTCGTCACTCACCTAATGCAACTTCCCCGGTTGCCCGTAATAAGCTCCCGGTCCATGCTTGCGAAAGTAATGCTTCTCCTGCACTTCCTTCGGCAGCACCACTCCGCCCGCGTTCAAAGTGACCGCATGATAACCGATGGCCGCGATCTCTTCCAAAATCACCGCGTGACGCGCCGCGTCCATCGCGTTCTTGCCCCAACAAAATGGCGCATGCCCCACTACCAAAACTCCCGGTACCGCCAGCGGATCCAGCCCTTCGAACCGGCGTACGATCGCATGACCCGTCGCGCGCTCGTAACCCTCGTCAATTTCCCGCGCCGAGAGATGCCCGGTCAGCGGCACCGGACCGTAGAAATAATCCGCATGCGTCGTCCCCATGCACGGAATCTCGCGGCCAGCCTGCGCCCAGGCCGTCGCATATCGCGAATGCGTGTGCACCACGCCACCCACGTTCGGGAACGCCCGATACAGTTCCACATGCGTCGCCAGGTCGGACGAAGCGCGCAGCGTGCCTTCCAGCACCACGCCCTCCAGGTCCGTCACCACCATGTCCGCGGGTCTCAGAACGTCGTAAGCTACTCCGCTGGGCTTGATGACGATCACTCCGCGATCGCGATCCACGCCGCTCGCATTTCCCCACGTGTATAGGACCAGCCCGCGACGTACCACTTCCAGATTGGCTTCCAGCACCTCCTCGCGCAAAGCGTCCAGCGTCAAAGCTCGCTCTCCAGTCGCCGGGCCCGCTCGGCGATCAGCCGCAATTCCGGAAGCACATTCCCAATCGAAACCGGCGCGGCATCGCGCGATCCCAAGCCGAAGTACAGCGCGCGATAGTGCCCGTACAACTCGTCGTAAACCGATGCGCTTTTCGGCTCCGGTTGCAGCATCCGATGCGGCGGACACAACGCGCTCTGCGCTTCTTCAATGGTTTTGAACGTCCCCGCCGCCAAAAACGCAAAGATGGCCGACCCCAAACTCGTCACGTCTCCCGCCGGCACCAGCACCGGCTTTCCGAAAACATTCGCGTACACCTGGTTCAGTACGTTGTTCCTCTGCGGAATGCCGCCGCCGTTGATCACGTTGTGGATCGGCGTACCGTACTGCTGCATGCGCTCCAGAATCACGCGCGTATGAAACGCCGTCCCTTCGATCGCCGCGAACAACTCATCCTGCGCGGTGTGCGTCAGGTTCCAGCCCAGCGTCACGCCGCCCAGTTCCGGATTCACCAGAACCGTGCGATCCCCGTTATCCCACGTCAGCCGCAGCAAACCCGTCTGCCCCGCCCGATAACTCTCCAGCCCTTGCGACAATTCGGCGACGGACTTCCCTGCCCGCTTGGCGATGGCGTCGAAGATATCGCCTGTTGCCGATAGCCCCGCCTCCACGCCTGTATAACTCGGATACACCGATCCCGGCACCACGCCGCAAACGCCCGGCACCAGTTGCGCTTCGCTCGTCATCCCCCCGCCTGTCATGCCAATGATGCAGGTCGACGTCCCCACCACATTCACCACGTCGCCTAACTTGATTCCGGCTCCCACCGCGTCCCAATGCGCGTCGAATGCTCCCACCGGAATCGGAATCCCCGCGCTCAATCCCAGCTTCCCGGCCCACTCTTCAGTAAGGCGGCCGGCGACTTGATCCGAAGTCGCATAGCGCCCTTCCAACTTCGCCCGCGCGCCCGCCAGCAACGGATCGACACTTACCAGACACTGTTCCGATGGCAATCCACCCCATCGCGGATTCCACATCCATGTATGCCCCATCGCGCATATGCTGCGC